>JASDQU011404444.1:84111-101170 GCA_032191745.1 Picea mariana
TGTCGAATTGTGGTTGACGGATTTTCTTGTGAGGAGTTGGGTGTAAGCTCAGCTTGTTGGAGTGGTAGCTCAGCCGTTGAGGCGAGCTGAGATGCTAGCGTTATATTTTGGTTCTTGTGTGGCCCCTTTGCGGCTCGGGGGGTGAAGGGGGAAGAAGAGTACCCCTCGCGTTTGGCTGGGAGGTACCGGTGAGTGTTCCCTGGTTGGCAAGCAGGAGCGACACGGGAGCAGGAGCGACGCGGAGCGCGGACGACCATTCGAGGACGAACTAAAGGGCAACGAGGATTGAATGGTTAGGTCCTCCAACGCTTGCTGAAAACCTGAATCATCCCTTGCTACTGGTCCTTGACTCGGCACCTTGTTGATTGGTCCCTTTGCGCCTTCAGATGATTTTTGCTCTCTTCGTCTGTGACTTAATGTTAAACCCCGGTGCTTGCTGGATACCCTTCTTGACTTATTCTGTGGGCGTCTTTGCATTTTCTGTGAGCGTTTTTGCATTCTCTGTGGGCGTTTTTGCATTTTTGTGGGCGGATTCAATTACTGTGAGCGATTCTTCCTTGTGGCCCTTTTTTTGTCTACTGTCGCTTCGCCTTATGCCTTCGCTGTCTTAGTTGGGTATGGATGGTCATTTCGTTGTAAGTATAGGGCCGATCGGTTGGTGATCAATCGGATTGTGCAGGGGCATTGTTATTTTAGAATTTTAGGAAGGCGTTGATGGGCGTTTGAATGTCCTGAGATTGACTGAGATCTCGGGCATTTGGATCTTCCTTCTAAAGTCTGAAATGAACTGCGCGTTACCTTGGAGATCGGGCATTTTCGGCAGCTGTAGCTTGAACCCTTTTTCATTATGAATTGGGGCGTAATTTCCACTGCACAAGAGTGTTTTTAATTGTTTTTGGGTCTGCGTTCTTGCTGTTCCCTCCATGCCACGCTTTTCCTGACTGTTGCTTGGTTAAATTGGGTTGCGTTTACTATTATATGACTGTTCTGAGCGCCTGCACAGCCGCACTGGATCCGGCCTTAACCACTGTCATTTTTCCCCTTCGCCGAAAAAGAAGGTAGCAGCCTGTGGCTGGAACAACGCTTAATATCATCCTTAAGTTAATAATGGAATGGATGATCCGAGGGTATGCAGATATGATGTTTTTGTATTTCGTTTTTCGTTTCGCAGACCAGATAAGGGTTGGTTTCTAAAGGATCGATAACTGGGCGCTTATTGTTAAACGTGGCTTTAGATTGCTAAATATGTTCCATATTTATTAACAAAATGTTAACCATTGTTATATATATTGTTAATGTAATGGTGATATTTGGTTGATATTGTTAAGTACGGTATTGAGGAGTAATGTCAATTTATTGCTGAATAGGAGTATTGCCAGGTAACACTGTCGGAAGTCGTAATAATTATTAAAGAGATTTGTAAAAGTAATATGGCATGGATAATAATGCTGTAAAAAAAAAAAATCTAACGTGGTACTGTTAACAATCTACAGGTTTTTCTCCTCAATAAAAGGTACTAAACATTAAACAGTACTGTTAAAAGTATTGACAGTATTAACCATAATATACCATGTTGTATTAAACGTTAAACGTGGTACTGTTAAAAAAAAAAATATTAACGTAGTACTGTTAATATTATCCATGCTGTTTTTCTGGTTAATGCTTTCTGCCAAGCTAAGGCTACGACTTTTAAGGGTACTGTAACGATTATTTTGGCTCATGTTGTTTACAGCGTTGACTGGACTCAGTCATACTGTAGCGATTATATACCTAAAATTGAGTAATTTTATTGGAATAGATAATAATAACTGAGTGCAATTTTTACAATATATAGTGTGGCTATAACGTCTTAAACCACGGCAGTAGCATGGTGAATAAAGTGGTTAATGTGAAACTAATGTTGCGCTGTTTTTATATTTTCTTTATTATATTGTTGACAGGATGTCCCTTAAATGGTCGTCCCTTAACCTGGTTATCCTTATCCTTACATTATATAAGTAATGCTAAAGGTTCTCAAAAGCATGGTAGTAGCATGATTGTTGAAGCAACTAATGAGGATTTAATCTTTGTCCCTTTAAACGTTGATGTAGATATGACATTTTAAACTATCTTATCTTCATATAGGGTCCCCTCCTTTCCTGCTGTTATGTAAATAAGGTCATCAAGTAATTAATGGTTTAATTCTTGTTATTTGTAAATAGGATAATTTTCAATAATGTCATTTAATTATTGCAATGGTTGTATCTCGACACTTGTAATTAGAACAGTTCAGCAATATCAATTAAAGTAATATATTGGTTGTATCTTGTCATCAAAAATAGGATAGATTCATTAATGTCATTTAAATGGATGGTAAGGGTTACATCTTGTCATTTTAATAGGATGGTTGATAGATCCAAAATGCTGATAATTTATCTTAGGTAAAGATAAAAGTTGTGGCCTTTTAGTACTGTCCTTCTATGTCCATTTTGTTTATTTTTATTCTCAATCGATGTTCCAAAATTATGATAATTGTTTATATACTTGGTAATCCTTTTTAAACATTTTACATTAATATTTTATTATATTGCTCTACATGGGTTATCAGTAGGAACGTTATACATCTCCTTGTGGGTGTTGGGATTTATGGTATTGGATAAAGTGTCCTGTCCACTGAGGCACATACAAGTCCTTAAAATAGCTATAATGTACCTAGCTTTCCTCCATTCAAAAATAATTTGATGAATGTACCTTGAATAATAAGTTACATTAAATAGAGTCATACTTTATAAAAGAGAAACTTAACATCATTTATTTCTAGAGATTTTTGTTGAATAATATTGCTCATATAAAGTTGACATCATTTTAATTTGGCATATTATAATGGTTAATTATGGTGTTGATAGTAATGTTGTTAAATATTGTTAAATAGTTTGACACTGTTGTTGAGTTTCGCATGGTAACATATCGTTGAATATGGATTGTGTGGCTTGTACCATACAACCAGTTGCAAGGATTAGAGTTGGTTGTATGTCCTTAATTTTATTTAACGTTTTTATGATTAAGGATGATGTGATGTGGTTAACTTGTTGTAAGGTCGTGTAATCTACTGATAATGATAAGACATACTTAGTTGGAAGGTCCTAGTTTTACATAACATAAACTACTCGGAGTTGGTAATTGAGGGTGGTTGATTCTTGATTAATGTAGAACTTGGGTGTTCGCTGTTAGAGTCCATGTCGCGCACCTTCCATAAGGGGCGCATTTTGTCCTTCTTATTTATGTTGTACTTGATATTGGTCAGTTTGTTGCTTGGTCGACTGTGTCGGGTGGGATGTAGACACCTCTATGTTCCTCAGAACAGTCGCCAGCCCTGTGACCTTAAATGGTTAAAGACGATGGGAAACCGGGCTTGAGCATTTCTTATGTGTATTGGAGGTCCTAACCTTGCAGGGTAGGACGGGCGGGAGGTCAGTCGTATTTAGCCGTCAGTTTTACTTGTCACTAAAATGTCTGCGTTGTGCACCTCTGCCTATGGTTGTATTGTTGTAGTTTCTTGTTGAGGCCCTCAGTCTTCTTGTGTTGAACTTCGTGATTGAGTCTTGTTGTTTTTCGAGTGGCATCGTGACGTTCCGTATGTTGCTACTTCTACACGTGCGCACACACCGTTAACACACAAAAAAAAAAATTGCACCTACTACTACTATGGTTGTCGTAACGAGGCGGTTCTTTACAAAAAGATAACATCTACGCAAGGGAATACTATTGGATGTGTTGCTACTTTGAAGATCCCTAATATTCGTGAATGCTTGAAGCTCATTTGGGTCTTCAGTTTCGGCAGAGAAATTTGATTTTTTGAACATGTGATAAATATCTCCCCATTTCATTGCCTCTTCATCCTTCTCCAAAAGACCTATTGTATCATCGTATGTTGCTCTAGTCATATCTAGCTCTACTTATGCTTGTTGGGTTGTTTCTAATTGCTCCAATCAGAGTTGGCGGAGTTAACGTTTGAGCTCCCAAATCCTTACGAAATTAGTAATGTTAAGTGTAACTCCTCCGATAATATTGGAGGTGTTTAGTGGAACTCCTCCGATATGATTGGAGGAGTTACCTATAAGAGCTCTGAGTGGCTGAGAAAATGTGGGGAATTTGTCTAGGACTCCTACGATCACATCAAAGGAGGTAGTAAGAACTCTTTTGATGCAGTCAGATGAGTCATTTGTAATATTCCTGATCGAAAAAACCCTAAGGGTTTCAAAGAGAAAGGGTGAGATTTTTCCTTAGCATGATTGTGTTGGGCATGAGTTTGAGGATGGGGACTGATGGAGGTCCTACCAAAAAAGTGTTCTCAATATTTGGGTAGATAAGGAAACCGTCTTATGAAGAAAAGTTTGGGTGTAAAATATCTTGTAGCTACATAGTTGCGAAGGTGATTAGGGGAAACACAGGGCGCTTAATTGGAACAATGTGGAGAGAATTGCAGGGAGGAAAAAGAAAAACTAACCTTAACCCTAACTCTAAAATGCAAGGATTCCCTTACCTAAATCTTGGTGCCACATGGAGGGTGCAGGTAAGTCATGTGTCTGAATGGAATGGATTGGCACACTCTACATTTTGGAACATTTATCGCTCTGTCTTCTTTAGAAAGATAAGGAAAATATATCGTTCGTGGATTATACAGACCATAATAACTCCAACATTAAATGCATGATTAGTGAAGTAGTTGAGGTTGGAGTTAAGAACACGTTCTTCAATGAGCATCAGAGAACTTAGAGGAAATTCCTTTGATGTTCATCAGAGGACTTTCTCTCAAGTCTTCCGATAACATCAGAGTGATTGAGAGAAACTCCTTTGATATGAGTCAGAGGAGTTAAAACTAACTCCTCTGAAAATCAGAGGAGTCATAATTAACTTACGCGATAACAAGTGAAATCGGTGATGCAAAGAAGAACTCCTCCAATGTGAATCAGAGGATTTTGAAGTAACTCCTTCGATTCTCATTGGAGGAGTTAATATTAATTTGGTCGATTCAATCTTCTTAGACAAAGAAACCAAAATCCTCAAGTGCTTCTTTTTGAAACATGATTTCTCTGAGGAACTAAGTTAGATAGAGATACCAAGAAAATTCTTCTTAAGTCCAAAAGATGAGGGTCCCATTTTACAAAGGCTATGCAAGATCAAAAGAAGAAAAATGGAGGGTTGTAGTGCATGTAACAACAAATGGTAACACACTAGGATAAGCCTTGAATATTTGTAAGATGATATCGACACATAAATTTGGGAAGATGTGCTCATCATGAAAAATCATAAGAGAGAAAAGATAGGTCCCATAGTTGAGATTTTGAAAGAAATGAGATGACTCAAAGAGGAGCGAGACTTTCCAATGACCAGATTTCTTTCAAATTGATCTTTTTTCATTTGATAAATGGCCAGGAAAAGAGGATGTAGGTAGTATAACAAGAAAAAAACATCAATAATGTTGAGAATACAAGTCATAATGAATTTCTTTGGTGTCACTCCACTTCTAGTGAACGTCCATAGACCCGAAGGAGTCACCCTGGTGTTACAAGCCTTTCTCTACTGCGAGTGAGTGTCCATAGCCCCGATGGAGATACCTGCATGTCCCATGTGATCTATAAATCCTTTCCCCAAGCCTTTACCTTTTATAATATTTTATTCCCTTTTGTTTAGAGAGATAGATGGATGGGGGGATTCTATTTAACCTTTAAAGGCACTAGGAATCTCACCTGTGATGGTGAGGTCTGCTGACTTGATTATGGATGAGAAAACCTACTGAGTTGTGATTCCGAATATACTATGGGAATTCCTTCTAGATCATTTTTATTTATCTCATATAACGTAGAAATATGTTGCTAAGTAAAGTCTCTTGGCTCTTTGTTTCTCCCCACTGTATTTGTGTATTGATAAGATATGTTCCTCCACTAGACTCTGACTTGTGATAGTGCACAATGTGGCTTACATGTTTGGGGAGATATGTGGATTTACACCATGTCTCACAGATGTTTAGGCAATCTGCACCAGATGTGCTATGATTGAAGGTATGACTAGGATTGAGTTACAAGGACTTCAAAAATCAAAGAGACAATTATCAAGAAGGATAAAAAAAAAGGGTCTAATCAAAACATACTAGGAATAGAAAGGAGCGTAATAAAAAACAAAACAATAACCAAAAGAAGAAAAATAAAGGTCAAAAAATTATTTATATACAAGTGAGCAGCAATCTTAATGGCTAATTGATGTAGTGTTTGAAAATTTGGCCATTGACAGAGAGAGAATCAACTTCCCCCTAAAGGTTTTGTAATCAAAAGGTGCCTTGGCCAATGTTTTCTCTAATGAGGTAAGGACCAAGCCAAAGTTGTTGGAACTTTGAATGTTTCCCTTTATCTTCATGTGGATTTTCCCATTTTAGAACCAAGTCCCCAACTTGGAACTCTTTCTCACCGAAAGACTTCTTTTCAAACCAATATTTTATTGTCTATTGGTGAGATTCAAACTTGCTTTTGGTTTTATCACATATTTCATCAAGGTTTAGCAAGGTATCGATATGTCGTTGGAAGATGGGAAATTCTCTTCACCGAGACTATTGTGTGATTTTGAGGGAAGGAAGATATATATTCTAGGGTAGAACAACTTCTTTCCCATAAACAAGGAAATAAGGTGAAGTGCTTATGGAAGATTTAGGAGTGACATCGTCAGACCATAGAGCATTCTATAAAGAATTGGGTCAATTTCTCTGGTGGTGAAATATTGTTCTCTTGAGGATACAGATAATGTTTTTATTTGTAGATTCTTCCAAACCATTACCCTAGGGGCAGTAGTTGGCTGATTATTTCAAAACAATCCCCTTTTCTAATGTAAATTCATATAGCTTCAAAGATGAGAAATAAGTATCATTATCAAACACTAAAGAGTTATGTATTTTGACCCTTGTGATGATGTATTGTTAAATAAAATTGATTACTATGTCCTCTTAATTCACTTTGACTAATGGTATTGCCTCAATCCAACGTGTGAAATAATCAATAGCGATCAAAATATACATGTGTTTCTTGGAAGAATGAGGATTTATCTCACTGATGATGTCTAGTCCCCCGTTTTTCGAAGGGTTCTTCTATGACTATAGGTTGGAGAGGAATAACAGCTTTATGTTCCCTTCCCACAACTTTCTAGCATTCTTCATAAATTCTCAAGTATGCAGAGCATATTTGAAGAGTGTGGGTCAGTAGTATCCCTCTCTCAGCACTTTGTGGGTTGTTGTGTCTTCCAAAAAATGACCACCATCCTTTCCATCATTCATATCTTTCAAAACCTTATCAACTTCTTTCTTCTCAAGGCACCTAAGTAACACTCCATCATAATTATTTCTAAACAAGATGTCGTGTAACAACTTGTATTGTAAATATGTCAGCCAAGGTGCGCTCTTCTGCTTAGCGTTAAGGTGATCTGGAGCAGTGCCATGTTGTAAGTAATATTTCAGATCATTATAATACAACCCTTCAATGGATGGAAAATATGGAACATATTGAGTATACATTGTTGGTTCATCTTGCCAACCATCTTCCTCTTACTCTTCATCATCAGCTCCTTGTGTCACCAAATTACATAATCCTTGACCTTTCACAACATTGGCCAGTTTAAATTCAAGGTCATATTCTTGTAGAGTCATCATCCAATTCCCTCGTCGCTCACCCAGTTCTGTTTGGATGAACAAAGACCTTACTTTTGGGTGTGGAACGATAACTTTTGTATGTTTTTTTAGAATATAAGGTCTAAATTGTTTGATAGCCTTATGGACAACAAAATCTTGCTTGTCCACCGAAGGATAATTCATTTAAGCACATTGTAATCCAGTTCTCATAAATGCGACATGGTATTCATCCCCTTGCTCACCCTTTTGCATGATCACTGTTGCTAAAGAATGATCAGATGTGAATGTGTATAGCAAAAAAAAAATGGAGAAATATGTACTCCGTAGAGATAGCGCAGTGGCTATAGAAGATTTAATATTTTCAAATGTTTGTTTCTCCAATGGTGTCCACTTAAACTGAATATATTTCTTAATCATTCTTTGAAGTGGTTTCACAATCTCTGCAAAATCCGACACAAATATCCTTACAAAATTGATTCTACCAAAGAATGATTGCATGGATTTCTTGTTGTGTGGTGGAGGAATCTGTAGAATAGCCTTGGTTCTTTCCAGGTCCAACAAAATTTCATCTTTATAAATGAGGTGTCCTGGGAGAATGCCTTCTGAATTAGAAAAGACAGTTTTCTTTGGGTTTAAAGAAATCCCATATTTTCTGCATCGTTCAAAAATTTGTTTCAGATGTTTTGGATGGTATTCCCTATTTTTTGAATAAACAGTAACGTCATCCAGATAAAACACCAGGATTTGACCGATTAACCCTTTAAAGTAATATCCATTTCCCTTTGGAAGGTATCTTCTGCATTCATCAGACCAAATTTCATTTATTTGTAAGCATACGTTCCCCATTTAGTTCGGAAGGTGTTTTTCAATCAGTCTGGTTCTTCCACAAGAACCTGATTGTATCCAGAAAACCCGTCTAATAGAGAGAATAGCTCAGATCCAAAGACAAGTTGCAGGATTTTTTCCATTGGGGGAACTAGGTAATTGTCTTTGTCGAAAGCATGATTAATATTTTTGAAATCTATACAAATTTTTGTTTCTCCTGACTTCTTTCTTATGTGCACCATATTAGAAACCCAAGTTGCATGTCTAACTTTGAAAATAATTTGTGCATCCAATAAATTTTTTATTTCCTTCTATATAAGAGGTTCAAGAGTTGGATGTATATTTCTGAGCTTTTGCCGGAACGACTTGATACCTTTCTTGATGGGAAACACATGTTGTATTATTTGTGTGTCATATGTTTTCAGATCATCATATGTCCAAGAAAAAAGATCTTGATTCTTCTTAAACAACTCCGTGAATGTGTGTTTTTCCACATCTGAACAAAATTTGCCTAGATTAGCATATTTGGGTTGTTCAGAAGTTCTTATATTGACCAAGAAATGCATCATAGTAGAATTTTTGGTCTTCGGATTGGATGTCCTCCTGAACTAAGATTGTAGATCAAATAATTTCTCAATATTCAAAATGTTCTTTAGAACACAATTTGTTTTAATATTGTTGGTTTCTTCCTGATAAGTTTGTAACTCTTACTGATGTACTTCATCATCGATCATTGAATCTTGGAAAGTGTCCAAACTAGTAAGAAATTTGATAATCTGCATGTCACTATCGAATACTCTTTGATTTGTGATATTGTCTAGTACAGAGGGCTTGAACATCATTTCAATCAAAAAACCATCATCAGGGGACATGAATCTAGATGTTGCATTGGCCAATATATCTACATCTATATTTTTATCATGAGGTATAGAAGTAATATTAAATGCATCAAACGAATAAAGAATATTCCATACCTTTTGTTGATAAGCCTTTAGATGCAGAGACATGCAATGAATAATGTTTCTTACATGTTGAACAATGATTTCAGAATCACCAAACACATTAAGATATTTCACCTAAAGATTTATGTTTTTTTAAGGCCTTGTCCTAAGAATTCGTATTTTGCAGTATTTATGTTGTTGGTACATTCAATCTCTAAGTGGCATGATATAAGTATTTTTCATTGAATATGATCGATTAGAACACATCCTACTCCGTCTCCATCCTATTTTTAAGAGTCATCGAAGAACATGGTCCACATGTTAGGAATTTTAGTTTTGTCGTCTGAACTAAA
Organism: Picea mariana; assembly: GCA_032191745.1. Lineage (NCBI taxonomy): Eukaryota > Viridiplantae > Streptophyta > Pinopsida > Pinales > Pinaceae > Picea > Picea mariana. The sequence continues at coordinate 93,882 of JASDQU011404444.1, forward strand.
TCCTAAGTTAGTTATTACTATACAAGAATTATTATGGATTTGTTGTTGAAGTCCTCATTGTAAGCCTGATGGTATATCAAACGTTTGTGCATTATAACAACCACGATCAGTTTTAAGAAAATAATTACCCAAAACAGAATGGGCAAAGCTTATGGGTTCATTCTTACCGTCCAATTCGATCACTGTGTGCTTCATGTGTGCTTCACTATTCACACAAATTTGATTCACTTTACCTTTGTAAGGAAGCCACAAGTGAGACCAATTGGTGGAAAAGTAAGCCTGAAGTTTTATCGATCAATCTCTACTTAACAACAATTTGTAAATATCTGGTCTATCGATAATGATGATATCTATATTTTGGTGTACCCTAGGATCATATGATAGTCTGATTAAGACATCCTTGAGTTCACCCTTTACCTTGACATTTGTTCTATCTAGTTGTATGATCTCGTTTCTTTTTATTTACGGAACAACGTTTATGTTTTGGCATACAGAAAAGGGCATTATGCTAGACAACACTCCTGAATGTACCAGATAATTATGCACATTGAAATTGAAGATCTCATAAGTAAGCAGAAAAGGTGGTACCTGAGATTTTGAGAAAGCACAAATACTAGTTGCATTTATGGCTACTGCTATTTCTACTTTGTGTATCTCTTGTTCATCACTTTCTGGAAGTATGTTTTTAGTAACAACAACCATCCTTTTCTGAGCATCATCAGGACTAAGGGAATCATGTAAACGTTCATGTTGTTGTGGTAAAGAGAAGATCTCAAACATGGAAATATTTTATTTAGTTTTCTTCATGTCCTCTACCACGTTGTAGTCAAGGATACATGTATTTGAGTCATTCATTGTTTGTTTCAGTTTCAGTTCACAGGTTTTGTCATTGTTTCGTAATGCATTAAGCTTCATGTTATTTCCAGCTGACACAAATGTAATAGGTTTATCCACATTGGATGGTGCATATTTTCTTGTCTTGTTGTTGTTTTTCCCTTGTTGGCATAGGGGCAGACCCAGGGTTTAGCTCCTAGAGTGCACCAACAATCCCCAACTACTGGCCTTTTTGGCAACACCAACGAGGAAGATGCAGTCTCACCCGAAGAAGCTATGGGAGGTTGCAGGACACAGATGTCTACAACCAAGGGAATACAAAGTGGATCTGATACAAGAACAAAACAACATCTAGATATTAATTGCCAACTTAGATTTACTTCGTACAACTATCTATCAGATGTAACACAATAATGCAATAATAGTATATCTTTAAACAAGAGAACACAACATCAATCACACACAAAAAAAAGATGTACGTGGTTCATCCTCTCCCTAAGGCTACGTCCACAGAACTGTGCATTATATTATATTAAGATGAAAGCATACAATTCTTATATGCGTTCTTAGCTAGCATATCTTCTCTCTTTCTCTCTGTCTTTCCTCCCTGTGCACCCAGCTGCAAGGTTGATCTTCACACCCAGATGAATATCTTACAACACGAACTTCCCTCACTCCTCGATGCTTCTCTCTCTCACTACAATAGTTACTCACAACGATAACGAACTTGGAACGAACAATAACAACAACAGTAATGACAACGACCCATCCTAGGTCCTCTTAACCTTTATTTATATATTACAATATCTCACTGACAACATTAGACCAAAACCTAAGTGTCAAAACCCTAGATACCAAAACCCTAGGTGTCTAAAACCCTAGGTCAACTTGACCTGCATTTTCATGGCTTCACCAACCTGTCTTTCCTTCCTTCTCGCGTAGTGCTCCAAAGCATCTGATGGTGGGTTTTTCTACTTGCTGAGTTGTCCATGATATGTCCTCCTTGTTGATCTATCATCCTAGATATCCTCGTCTAACGGCTTTCTTTCTCTTACTTCGCTCCATATTTTCTGATCTTCTGCTCACTTTGACCCAGTATCAGTCACTGTGTCTTCTACGCAGTTAGAATTCTGTATTTTCTGCCTTATTCTTCGCTTACTTCCATACCCAAGGGCCAACAGGCCCCCCAACACTCACCCGTGACTCGTCCCGAGGCACTTCAGATATGACCCTTCTGATTTGCTTTGTCTTCAAGCTGCGCGGAGTAGCCTGTGCTTTCTTATCTTTACTTCCCCACTGTATGCAGTCTGTCTTTCCTATGTCTGGTACCCAGTTGCAACTACACCTGATACCTGGATCCTATTCCTTATGCTTCTAGTGAGAGTTGTGAGGCAACTGGTTGTCATAGTATAGTTTCTACCAGCTCCCATTCACCAAACCTTCCTTCCATTCTCCATTCAAGGTCTTCAACTATTCAACTCATCCTTTCGTGACATAGACAACCTCATATGGCCCCAGCCAATGTGTTCTCAACTTTCCTGAATGATTCATGAATTTGTTGTCGTATATCAGTACCAAATTGCCTTTCTTAAATGCCTTCTTCTTGATGTGTCTGTCATGGTATGCCTTTTCTCTTCCCTTTTGTACCTGCTAATGGAATACTACAATAAATCTATCTTCTTCTAGTTTGACCAACTGTGTGAGCCTCTCTTGAACAACGTCATTGTCATCCATATATGTAAAGGTTGTGATTCTTAAACTTGGGACCAAATATTCCATCGAGACAACTACTTCGAGACCATAGAACAAATTAAAAGTGGTCTACATTGTTAGCTTCTTGCAAGTGGTTATATAGGCCCATAGTACTGCTGGTACTCTTAAAACCCAGTCATCTCTGTTCACACTATAAATATTCATCAGTGTTGTCTCCAAGATCTTATTGAATGCTTCAACTCTCCCATTCACTTGCGGGTGGTAGGGTGTGCTCTTCTGATGATGGACTACAAATTCCTTGGTCAAGGCTTCAATGGTCTTATTAATAAAATGTGTGCCTTGATCACTCATAAGGATATTCAGGCATTCAAACCTATTTATAATGTCATCAAATATGAATCGCGCAGTTGTAGTTACACTACAATCTCTAACTTATCTTTCTTTGGCCCATCTGGTCAAGTACTCCATCGCAGTGATTATGTATCTGGCTCCTATGCACTTGCATGGTAGGTTTATAGGTCCCACGAAGTCAATGGCCCATTTCTCAAATGCTTGTAGGGTCAGTTGCGGTGTTAAAGGCATTTCATCTCTTCTAGATGGTTTCCCAACTCTTTGGCATACATCACAGGCTCTATAGTAGTCCTTAGTATCTCTGTGTAAGGTAGGCCACCACAGGCCAGCTCTAAGAACCTTTTGTGCAGTTTCTTTTTCTGCGTAGTGTCCTTCTGCGATGCCTTCATGAGATTCTGCGAGGATCAATGGTTTCTCTGCCTCCATAACACACCTCGTCAATATCTCATCAGGTCCCATCTTGTATAGTTGTCCAGCTATAAGTGAAAAGTCTGTAGCATGCACTACCAGTTGTTTCTTCTAGGTGATTGTATATTCACTAGGTTCCATTCCTATTGACAGGAACTGGACTATCTCCGTGAAGTGATCATCAATATCTAGAATGGCCAGCAACTGTGCATCTAGTATTGTATCCTCCAAACTAGTAGGCTCTTCTCCATGTTCCAACCTTGACAAGTGTTCAGGACCTTTGTTCATTCTTCCTGTCTTAACCATGATCTCAAAATCATATTCTTGAAATAGCAGAATCCATCTGCATATTCTCCCCCCCAAAAAAGGATTGTTGACTAGGTATTTCAATGCAGAGTGATCAATAAACATTTTAAAGTGTCCTCCCAACAAGTAGTGGAGAAACTTTTGCAGCACATACACCATCGCTAACCCTTATCTCTCAGTGGTGGTTTAATTAATCTCAGTTGTTGATAGCTTCCTGCTAGCAAAGGCTAATGGGTGGTCAATGTCTCCAGATCTTGGTTGTGCTAACATATCTCCTAGTGCAATAGAATATGCATCGACATGCACATGAAATTCCTTGCTCCATTCTTGGAAAACTAGAATAGGAGCAGTAACCATTTTCTGTTTCATTGTGTCGAAGCTATGTTGTCATTCTTCTGTCCAATGAAACTGACACTCTTTTTTCAAAAGCCTCTCCATGGGTGTTGTGACCTGTGCATATCCTTTAATGAAATTCTTGTAGTATCTAGTGTGTCCTCGCGTAGTGTGCAGCTGTTTGACTGAGGTAGGAGGGGGCAGATCAACTATAATAGCAATCTTAGATGGGTCTACCAGATGTCCCTGATTACACACAATATGACCTAACAACACTCCAAAGGGTGAAAATAAGATGCACTTATTCAGGTTCAAGGCAATATGATACTTCTTGTACTGATCCAACATTAGTCTTAAACATTCAATATGATTTTTTAACAAGCTAAAAACAGTCCAGTCATCAAAATATGCTTCCAGAAATTTATGTAAAAACTCCTTGAACGCTTCAACCACTACCCTGGAAAATATGGATGGGGCATTCTTCAATCCAAATGGCATCACTGTATACTGGTAGGATCCCCATTTTGTTGCAAATGTGGTCTTATGGTGATCTTCCTTGGCAATCCGAATCTGATGGTATCCTAAAAATCCATTTGTAAAAGAATATACCTCCTGTCCTCCTACATTATATAACACTTCGTCAATAAATGGTGTAGGGAATGGGTCATGCAAACACGAATCATTCAACTTCCTGAGATCTACACAGATCCTAATATCTCTGGTATTTTTATCTTGCACCACCATAGGGCTAATCCATTCTAACTCTTCAACAGGTTCTATGATTCCTGCCTCCAACATTCTGTTGAGTTCAATCTTCACTTTCTCCTTATATTTAGGGTTCAATATGTAAGGTCTTTGTTTAAATGGCCTTGCATATGGTTTCAAAGGGATCCTTATCTCTCCCATGGGCCCTTTAATTCCCTTTATATCAGTGAACTTGGTTGGAAACAAGTCCTGATATTCATGCAGTAACTCTCTGATCTTGTCAATTGTGGCAGCATCCCAACAATCTCCAACATTTGCAAGCTTCGGTGTTTTCTCTATTCCAATATTGACTTTTTTTTATTTTAATTAGTTTTCCAATGAAAGGTAGCTCAATTCCTGGTCCTTCTATGTCTCTTTGGCCTTCTATTTCGATGATATTCACCTTCCTAGGATCATCTTCTTCGTTAGCATTGATATTGTAATAGCCTTGCAGTTTCTAGAGAGGCACAGTCCATTCATCCTCTTCTTGTTCCAAAGGGAGGCTAGGTTCCTCCTCAAGTAATTTTTGTCTTACAATCTATAACGTTTGGTCCACTGTAGAATATTGGCTTTCAAACAAAAAGGTAGTTACAAAGTTCTGGGTCATACCTTCCTATTCTGCAGTGATGAGGCACAGTTCTGCTTGAAGATACCAGTTGATAGGGGTTGTGTCCAGTGTGTTGATGGATTTGTGCACCCACTGCTATTGAGGAATGTTGCTCCAAGCTTCCTCACAACTTCACACATGGTCCTTCAAACAACTTCGACCTGTGTACCTAACTTCCCAGCCTTCTACTTGCTCTAAAAACCGCGTTGTCATCAAAGTGAGACATTGTACCCAGTCTGTAATGTTGTTTTTGTGTGTCCCCCACCATCTTGTTGGGGTTTCTTTCAAGGTCTCATCCATTGCCAGAAATTTTTGTTGTGTTGGTATGACTTCTTCAAAGTCCATAAAGAATGCTTCTAAATGATTGAGACCATCAAATGTGGGAAATTTACTTACTATTTTGCCGATCCATCGAACTTCTTGGGTTAATCTAGCACATCTCCTTGTAGATACTTCATACATTTTGTTATGCCAGTTCTCCAGTGCTTCTTATGAATCTGATGAACATGCACTGTCACTTTGCCATCTTAGATTCCCATCCACCATAGGATTAATGTAATCCTATTGTCTGGCTGTTAATTTGTATATGTTTTCTAGTTCATATGCACGGTCTTCTTCTCTGATGGTTTATGTGTATCTCTTACCTTCATCGGGATCCAAAGGTGCAATGACCCTAAGGCCATCTCCTTCAAACATCATTCTTCTTTTCTTTAAATCAACCACAGTGGAATTATTGAAAGCCCAATCAATTCCTAACAATGCAAGGTAAGGACAACTATCATCAACTATCTCAATCACCTTGAAGTCTTCAAACATTTTTACTCCCTCGATGTCCATAGGGACATGTTCCAATCTTCCAAAGGGGATTACAACTTGTTGATTATCCATCCTAAGCCTGATAGGGTAATAGATCAACTTAGATTTTCCCATCAGTGCTCAGGTCTGCTTCGTCATGACATTGACCTCTGACCCTAAGTCGAGGACCACATAATCGATATCATACTCTCCAATTTGAGAATTCAGGTGTAGTTCCTTATGTTTCCTTCTCTTTTTAGAGACTTGGTGTACTTATCTATTCAACAAGAGATCTATATTTCCTAGCTCGTACTGTCTGATTAAATTTAGTAGCTCTTGTGCAATGCCTTCATCCTGAATCAACTTAATACAAGTATATAAGAATTCAATGAGCTTGCTTGAAAACTCAAATGGCCTATCAAGGTCTTAAATCTCTGATCAAACTCCCACACAGGTTCATTTATTCTCTCCTTGTTTTCTTTTAGTTTTGTAATGCACTATGACTCTGACTTAGGTTTCTTGAATTCGGAAATTAGCGTAGTCTTAATGACATCCAATGGTTTAGGTGAAAATCCTTGGAAAAATTTCATGTACCATCTCAGCATGCGATCTCTCAGGGTAGTACTAAACTGAGCTCATTTAATGACTTCGTTGGTGATATTTATAATACTCCACATAGCTTCACATAGAAACTAGTGTTGATCAGGATCTTCAGATCCATCTCCTCTGAAGGTGGGTAACCTCATCTCATCTACCATAGATTTTTCTAGGTTTCTTGATTGAATATGTGGTGGACTGCTAGTGACATTTCTTTGAGTTCTCTGGTGACTCTGATTACTCTGATTGCTTAATGATTTTGAAACAACAGGAAGAATAATAGTACTCACTTCAACAGTTGGCACGGTTCCTGAAGTTTATGGCTCTTCCCGACAAGGTTCTTCAACTTTCCCTTCCTCTGCCCTAGTGGATTTTGAATTCTCTTCATCTGTAAGATCTGCCTCTTCTCCACTGTAGAAACCCTCGTCCCCGTAGTTATTCTTAAATAGGTTCACAAGAGGAAATTCCCTGAACACTCTCCCACTATGCGTATGTCCATCCTTTGTGTCGCTGTCGTTGTCCGAGTTCTTGAACATTATCCTTTTCCAATCCGACCAACTATTGTACCTTTAAGATGTTCTTCTCATGTAATAGCATCTTG
>JASDQU011404444.1:124560-139194 GCA_032191745.1 Picea mariana
CCTTAAAAACATCCTTGTCCTCAATGCTTGACATGAGGAAATTGTTGTAGAATGGTAGTCAGCTCCCAGGTGGCATCTTCTGGTTGTGTGTCCTTCCACTAAATTAAAACTTTCTTGATGGTGAGTTGGAGAAGAAGACACTCGCACTGGTCCAAGACTACTTGTGGCTGCAACTAAATGGAACCTTCTTCATCCAACTCAGGTAGACTAGTCTGAGTCTGGCACCTAGTGTCGAGCACTTTCTTTAAGAAAGAAACATGAAAAACAAGATGGATCTTAGAGTGACTGGGAAACTCTCACCAGTAGGCCATTGGCCCCACTCTCTTGAGAATATGACAAGGACCATAAAATTTGGGGGCGAGTTTATGATAGTATTGGGATTTGAGTGAAGTCTTATTATAAGGTTATAGACAAAGAAACCCTTGGTCCCATTCAACAAATTCACTTTCAGAATGACCCTTATCTTCTTGTTGTTTCATGCGATTTAGAGCAATGACCAAATTTTCTTTGAGAGTATGGAGAATGGCCATATGGACTCTAAGAATTTGATCCACTTATTGAACCTTGGAGACACCAGGAATGTATGATAGAACTGAGGGTGGATTTTATCTATAGACTGCTTGAAAGGGATTCACATGAGTGGCAGTATGGTAAGAGGTGTTGTACCATCATTCGACGAGGGGTAACCACTGAACCCACTGATTTTGCTTGTCAGATGCAAAACACCTCAAATAGGTTTCCAAACACTTGTTGACCATTTAAATTTTTCCATTAGTCTGATGATGACATGTTGTGCTGAGATGCAATTGGGTTCGCTGGAGTCTAAACAATTATTACCAGAAAATGCTAGTAAAAGTGGGATTACAGTAAAAAAAAATAGAATGAGGCATGCCATGGAGTTTGAAGATATTATCCATAAAAATTTGATCTAGGGTGGATGTTGTGAACAGGTGTCAACATATTAGGAAAGACGATCCACTACTACCATGATGGTTGACTTATTTCCTGATTTACATAAGCCAACAATGAAGTCCATAGAAATATTTTTCCAAATAGTAGGTGGAATCGGAAGTGGTGAGAGTGTTCTCAGAGATTTTACTATCTCACCCTTATTGCGTTCGCAAGTATCACATTCAGCCACAAAGGTGCATATTTCTTGTTTCATACCATCCTAGAAAAAGTAATGTTTTCTCCATTCATAGGTTTTAGTAAAACTAGAATGCCTAGTTTTAGGTGAAGCATGAAACTCAGAGAGAACGGTGGATTTTAGGTTCAAATGTTTTCTTAAATGCAGGTGACCTTCATAACGAAGCTCTTCATGGTGCCATAAGTACCCTGGTGAAGAGTCAGGATTCTACTACATTGTTTGGATAAGTCTAGAAATTTTGGGGTCTTGCAACCATTCTCGGTGAACCTCATGAAGCCAATCTACGACAATGAATGAGAGGGAAAAAAGGGACTCGTCTTCTCCGTATTGTTGGAGTACTTCACACACACCTAGGATTTATTTTTCCTAATGTTTTCCCTATGTTTATTATTCATTATCCAGTCTCCTAATGTTTAGGGAGAATATTCCTCTAGGAGAATATTCTCTTTAGTTCACACTTCAGTTTGATCATTTGAGTGGAGTCTAGATGCCACATTTGGATTATCACCACACAACATTTGGATCATCACCAACTAATGCTCATTTTCCTTGGGATCATGAACAGAATAGTGCATTACTCATGATTCCCTGATCTCCTCATCACTTCACTCTGTTTCAGTTAGTTAATTGAAGACTGATAGACTAGTTAACTCAGACTACGTGGCAGTTCACTCCCGTAACAGCCCGAGAGACTAGACTAGGTGGAAGTTTACTCACATAACTGTTGGTATGTGTCCAGATCACTCTAGACCACCACTATAGAACATTGGCTTCTCCTCTAGTGCACATTAGTTAAGTTATATAGAGTATATCATGTGTAAATTATCATTCATTCATTCGATTAATGAGAATTATTCCATTCGTTATCTCATGCTTCTCTTTGATCAGATTTTCTCTGCAAATGTGTATGTTGATTCCCAGATAGATCTATTATGTGTAGGTTCAACACATTTACATGGTATCATATCCGACGGACTGTTAGGGAAAATACACACCAAATTATTTTTGCAAGTACCGAAGATTGAAGACAGCGGAAAAATGGAATTTTCAAAAGAATTCATTCTTACACCATCCAATTTCTTTGCATGGAAGGATAAAATGATCATGCATATTAAAAGAAGAGGATTGTACAGGTTAACCATGAGCACAGAGACAGAACCAACATCATCCATAGAAAAATCCAAGTATCTAAATCGAATGGATGAAGTGTTTGGAACAATTTGCAGTCTCATTTCTCTTGAACTCCTCTTTCACATATCCTCCTATAAAACCCCCAATGAACCCTGGACCACCATGGAAGGGATCTTTGGAAAATAGGATTATATGAGGGGACACATGCTAGAGGTGTAATTTCTCACATTGAATCCAAAAACCTTCGACGATCTCCAAGATTTCTTTTCCAAATATAAGGATTTGTTGTCGCAACTCAAAGCTTGCGGGGTTCATAAATCTAAGGAGGAGAAACAAATGGTTCTCACCATTCTCTCCAAAATTGGTCCAGAATACTCAATGTTTGTATCCACATTTCATTCAGTTAGATATGCATCTGGATCTACCTGGAAGATTCCCTCTCTTGAGGACTTTATCGAGTCTCTGACACAAGAGCATAACAAGCTCATCAATATGGGAAAAATCAAAGGCCCAAAGGTGCACGCACTTATTGTGCAAGATGGAAGCAGTCATCAATATACAAAATCTAAATACAAAGACAAAAGGAAAGAACATGCAAATCCAAATAAGGAAGGGTACTCAAAACCCTTCCACGATGCCTTTGAATCCAAAGGGGGGAAGGGAAGAAAAGGGGAGAAATGCACTTAATGTCATAAAGTATTCCATCAAGAATCCACATGTATGAAGAAATAGATAGATATAATGATCCAAACACTTCATAAAAACAACCTTAGAGATTGCATCCCCGAGGGTTCCAAGAAGAAGAAGCCATAAGATCATAATCCCAAGAAAGGAAATTCTATCCATGCCTTGATTTCCATCAACTCCTCTCTCGATGCTTAGATCGTAGATTCGGGAGCATCACACCACATGTCTTCCACAAAATAATTATTATATTCATTGGATTCATGAAAATGTCCTCCTTTTATGATCAGGGAGAACTCTCCAGTCAAGGTCACTAGAAAAGGAAGGATTGAACTCACAAAGATAAGCTTCGAGAATGTGTTGCACGTTCCCAAATGTTCCGTCAATCTTCTCTCTATGTATGATGACAAACTATGGCACTGGAAAGAGATTCATATTCACCCATGATGCAGTGGATATCTATGACATGCAAACCAATTCCAGGGTTGCTACCAGTGAGGTAAATCATCAATCTAGACTCTACACATTTTATGAATTTATTGAACCAAATTATGCATTATTACTTACCCATGCTAATGAAAGCAGTAGGATATGGCACAAAAGGTTAGGTAATTTAAATTTCAGATATATGAAACAACTTAGAAATCATGGAATGGTTGATGGTCTACCCGACATCCACTTCTCCAAAGGAATTTGTGAGAGATGTGTTCTTGGAAAACACCCTCAAGAAAAATTCGACAAAGGAAAGACTCAGAAGGCTTCCTTTCCTTTAGATCTGATCCATAGTGACCTCATGGGCCATTTTACACATCCATAAATAAGTAAAGAGAGGCATGTTCTCATTTGTTTTTATTATTTCTCATGCTTCACATGGATTTACTTTCTCAGGGAAAAATCAGAGGTCTTTAAACACCTCAAATATTTCAAATCCCTTGTTGAGACACAGTCAGGAAAGAAAATCAAAGTCCTCCAAAAAGATAACGGGGGAGAGTATTTCAACCATGAGATATAGAATCTTTGTCATGAGGTAGGAATTTAGTTGTATCACATGGTTCCCTATACTCCGCAGCAAAACAGAGTTGATGAGTGGAAAAATAGATCTCTAAAAGAGATGACATCTTGTATGCTACATTCCAAGTCACTTCCATAGAGATTATGGGATGAAGCACTTAATTGTGTAACCTAAATCCAAAACATATCTCCCCATAGATATGTCAAGGATATGACCCCCTACGAGGCTTGGAGTGGCCTCAAACCAGAAGTGACCCACTTTCGTATTTTCGGTTCACATGCATGGGCAAGGATTCCCTCTAAGAAGAGGAAGGCACTTGATCCACAGAGCATTGAGTGTATATTTTTTGGATACCCTGACAATGTGAAGGGATACATACTCATTGATATTTCCTCGGATCGGATCATCATTGAGCGTAGTGTCCAATTCGAGGAAAGTGTCTCCCATGTACATCAGCAGCCGCATGCAGACACCTTTATTCTTCCACCTGTCATATATGATGAGCATCCACATACTGACTCTTACTTAGATGATATTTATGATTCAAAGGATTCATATGATCTAGATACAATTTTAGTACATTAATATGCAGAGTCAGTGCATCCAAATGCAGATGCATAGCCAGAGCAGAGGCCCAAGTGGGCCAAGACTGTTGTTCAGGATGCAGGGGATCTTGTTGGGGATCCAGCTAATACTAGGAGGACTCGATATGATTTAGAGGAGCCTACTCTTTCACTCACTACCAATTAATCGATGCCACCCACACATATTTTGTTGGTTCAATCTTGAGATCCACAGTCTTATGGAGAGGCTACTGGAAATCCATTTTGGGAATCCTCCATGCAGGAGGAGTACAACTCCCTCCTCGAGAACCAGACTTGGGGTCTGTTTCTCCTTCCCTCAGGAAGGAAACTTGTTAGGTGCAGATGGGTCTACAGGACCAAGAGTGTAGCAAATGGACATGTTAGCAGATACAAATCCATGCTAGTTTCCAAAGGATTTCAACAAGTGCATGGCATTGACTATGATGAGACCTTCGCTCCAGTAGAAAATATGGATTACATATATTTGGCATGTGCCATTATGACATCCAAGGGATTGGAAGTCCATTAGATGGATGTGAAGAATGCATTTATTCATGGAGATATCTCTGAGGAGATATATATGGAGAAGCTCTAGGGATTTATGCAAGATTCATCTTTGTTCTGTCGACTGAAGAAATCTCTTTATGGACTCAAGAAGGATCTGAGCACAAGGTATGCCAAGATGGACTCCTACCTGTTGTCACATAAATTTGTACGTTGTAAATCAAAACCAAATTTTTACATTCTCAAGATGGTTGATTCACTTCTACTCCTAGTTTTGTATGTTGATGATTAAATTGTTGATCATTGGTTGCTCGACTTCAGCAATTGTTGTAGTCAAGAGGATTCTACATGATAGGTTCTTGATGACAGACATAGGTCCACTACATTTCTTCCTTGGACTTTAGATCAGTCAGGATGCATCAGGAATCAAACTGTAAATGTGTTGAACCTATATAGAATAGATCTAGTTGGGAATTGACATACATAGTTGCAGAGAAAATATGAGAAAAGAGAAGCAGGAGAGAAAGAATGGAAGAATTATCATTAACCAAATGAATGAATGATAATTTACACATCATATACTCTGTATAACTCAACTAATTCACACTGGAGGAGAATCCAATGTGCCATAGTGGTGTTCTAGAGTGATCTGGACACACACTAGCAGTTACAGGAGTAAATTGCCACCTAGTCTAGTCTCTCAGGTAGTTACGGGAGTGAACTGCCACCTAGTTTGATTTAACTAGTCTATCAGTCTTTAGTTAATTAAATGAAATAGAGTCAAGTGAGGAGATCAGGGAATCATGAGTAATTCTCTATTCTGGTGATGATCCAAAGGACAATGAGAATGAGCTGGTGATGATCCCAATGTTGCATGGTGATAATCCCAATGTGGCATCTAGACTCCACTCAACTATTCAAACTAAAGTGTGAACTGAAGAGAATATTCTCCTAGAGGAAAATTCTCCCTAAACTTTATGAGACTGGATAATGACTAATAAACATAGGGAAAACCTTAGGAAAAATAAATCCTAGGTCTGTGTGAAGTACTCCAACACATATTTCCTTGAAAGGGCATCAACCACCACATTTTATTTTCCTTTTTTGTATAGGATCTCATAATCATATCCAAACAGCTTGGTTACCCATTTTTGTTTATCTGGGGAAAAAATTCATTGTTCTAGAAAACACTTGAGCCTTTGATGATCAATTTTAATTTGGAATCATTTCCCCAAGAGATAAGGATGCCAAAGATCCACAACATGCAAAATAGCCAACATTTCCTTTTCATATGTGGATTGTCCCAAATGGCGTTCAGAAAATTGTTCGCTAGTGAAAGCCAAAGGTTGACCATCTTGCATGAGGACAACCCCAATGCCTTTCCCTGAGGAATCACATTCTAGTACAAGGGTCTTGTTGAAGTTAGGGAGAGATAGAACGGGATTAGTGTGCATAGCCTTTTTCAAAGCTTGGAAGGAATGGTCAGTTGTAGGATTCCAACTGAAATCATTCTTATTAAGGAGAACTGTGAGAGGAGCTACAATTTTTCCATAATTTTTAATTAACTTGCGATAATATCCCATCAAACCTAGGAAGCCACACAAATGTTTAATATATTTTGGGTGCGATAAATCATGCATAGCTTCGATTTTCTTTGGATCCACCTTGACATGATCCTTTCCAACAATATGTCCCAGGTACTCAACTTCAGAGGCTACAAAAGAACATTTAGACTGCTTAAGAAAAAAAAATGTCTAAGATAGTAGCTGCAAAACTTGATCCACATGGGTAAGATGGGCTTGCCAAGTTATTCTATAGATGAGAATATCATCAAAGAAAACCAAAACAAAATGATGGAGGAAAGGACAGAAGACATGATTCATGAGACTTTGAAAAGTGGAGGGAGCATTACAGAGGTCGAATGGCATAACCAAATACTCATAGTGACCCTCATGAGTTTTGAATGCAATCTTGGGAATGTATTCTTCTTTCATACGAATATGGTGGTAGCTAGAAGGAAGATCAAATTTGGTAAAATATTGAGCACCACTCAATTCATCCAAATGGTCATCAATGATAGGAATGGGAAATTTGTCTGTGATTGTGGGTTTTTTTAGGGTGCAAAAATAAAGACACATGCGCCAAGTACCTTATTTATTGAGTACCATGACTAGTGGAGAAGAATAGGGGATGGTATTGGGGTGGATGACACCAAATTCTATTAATTCTTGAACAATCTTCTCAATTTCATTCTTTTGGGCGAAGGGATGATGATAAGGGAGAACATTTGGGGGAACATTTGCAAGAATTATAGGAATGGAATGATCATGGACACTACAAGAAGGGAGAAGTCACTTGGGGGGTTTGAAACACAAATTTGTGTTGGGAAAGGAGAAATTAGAGGTCGGGATGGACAGAGGGTGTTTCAACTATCTAAATGGAATGAAGTTGGGAAATAATGCCATAATGACCTTTTCTGAGGAGATTTTTTATTGAGTGGGAACTAATGATCTTTGGTGAACCTCTAGTGATGCCTTGTAACTAGTGTTGTTGTCCCTTCTGCTAGAATTGCATGGTTATTTCTGGAAATCCATGGTGATAAGACCAAGAGTGTGTAAGCATTAAACACCCAGTACAATGTCACAACTTCCCATGTCAATGGAAAACATATGATATTTCAAGTGGTACTTCCCAATTTGTAGGTGTACATTTTCACAACTCCCTCCACATTTCATGGAACCCCCATTGGAAATTATGAATTGGAAATTATTAATTGGATTGACATAGAAATTGACTTCTTGGGAAGTGTGGAGATGAATAGAATTATGGGTGTTTCCACTGTCAACGAGAATGGTGACTTTTCAGTGCTTAATGTAGCCAATTAACTTGAGGGTTTGGGGAGCAGAGAAACCAATGAGTGAATTCAGGGAAATCAGTGGTTCAAATTCCTATGGATCAGAGGAAGGATTAATATCAGTTGATAGGGGTAGCTCATGTATAAGGGAATCATCTTCCTCTTCTTCAGAAACATCCTCAGACATAGCCATAAAAATATTTGGTTCCTTACACTTGTGCCCCAGAAAATACTTGTCATCACAATTATAAAAAGGACCCTTAAGTTGGTGTTCGAACATTTCATCCCAAGTCAATTTCTAGATCTTGAGGCAAGTGGAAGGAGGGGTGGGAAGGGTGGGTTTAGGGAAAGGAATAAAGTGTGATTTTTTGGTTTGGGATGAGACTACTTTTTGTGCCTCCTTGGACCGTTTAGTAGCTTCCAACCAAGTCTGGGGGCGAGCCATGAATACATGGGCATGTATTTCAGCTTTAAGGCCATTGATAAAGCATTCCCTCAAAAAAAGCATATATCATGCCCTTTGTTTTGAAATACAATTGCTCAAAGGCAGCTATAAACTCTTCCACTGGGCCAGTTTGTTTCAACTTGGTCAAATGATCTAAATGATGGGTGTCGATGTCAAAGAATTCATAAATCTATGCAACAAACTGTGCCCAAGACACATACCCTTGGCATGCCTTTTTACGCCATTCACTATTGCCAACGTTCTGGATCCAAATGGAGAACACCATAACAGAGTTTTTCCAACTCGTCGATAATACATTATATCGTGCAAAGATAAGTAGCATTCCATTTGGGTGACCCAGCCCGTGGGATATGAGCCATCAAATTTGTTTACATCCACTCTAGAAAGACGTAGGTCACGCTAAAAGTGATTGGAAAGAAAATTATGGGAATTGGAGGAAGTATCACCTTTGGGGTGCAAAAGTTCGTTAGATGAAGGAAGGCCTCCAAAAATATTCAATTTGGTGAAGAGTTGGAAAACAAAGGATTCAAGTTGGCTTTCAAGATGACATTCCATGTGATCATAGAGGTCCTTTTTCATGTCATGTTTTAGGTCTTCCATTTTTGGCATCTATGGTGGAATGTATGGAGGAATTGATGGTGGAAATATTGGCATTGATTTTTCGCAATTCCTTCTAGGTCGTGGAGAGATCGGATGATAAGGCATTGAAGCGTGATTCAAGGTCTTGATTGAGGGTGTGGGGCATGGTGAAAGGGGGACATAGGAATGGGGCGGGTGGGTCCACACAGGAAATGGGTTACATGTGAAGGATATCACAACGACCAGGGTGAAAAAAGGAATCCAATGGGATAGGTCCCAAATAAGGGTGTCGATAAAGGGGGTCGAGACCATAGCGAAAAAAAAGGATGAAAAATGATAGGTATCATGAAGATTGAGATAAAAAGAGGAATATAATGGAATATGTCTCAAATAAGGGTGCATGCATGCCCCATAATTGTTTTTTTTACTCCTCTGGAGTTATACTCCGATATGAATAATATTGCAATGTCGAAATGCCCAAATTCTTAGTAGGAAAAAATGTGTAGTAATTTCACAACCAGAATGTAGGTGGCAAGGTTGCATGGCAATAGATATTTTATGTTCCTTTTTTTTTATGTTTCCATCCCAAGGGTTAGAGTTTTCAGGGTTCCTACAGACAAGGGTTTGCCTTCTGTTATAGCTCTTTGATATACATGTGGGGTTGAATAGTAGTACTCTGTCTAATATCTTATGGAACCAACTAAGGAGGATACACCATACCCTTATCCATACCACCCAATTACCCAGGTACTAGAGAGTATCTTCCCAAGTGTTGTTCTTGGTGGCACTATAGTATTTAGGCGATCAATCGATTGATCTATGACTGGTTTTAGGATACCTAGGGGGGATCCTGATATACCAAAGGTAATTAGAAGATAAATTCCGTATACAGGTGTTGTCTAATGCACTACCACTCGAAGGCATATCAATAAGGGTTAAAAGGGTGTCCAAATGTGAGCTTAAAAACCTCTTTTATTTCATGTTTGTATGCTTCCCCAATCGTGGATTTATGTGCTTAACGATAGATCATTGTAGTTTAAAGACGATGAAACATGTCTCTACCCTAAAAAAAAATTAACCCACAATTCCTGCCAAGGAAAGTTCTTTGATACCACTTGTTATGTACCTATTTATGTTATATTGACCAAAAACAAGAATATCATAGAAATTATCAATGGAACAACACAATATAGAGAATAGCACACCCAAATGATACCTTTATTGAAATGGGAGAAAAGTTCATTTTCTTCTTCAAGGTGGAAACCTTCAGCAGAAAAACGCTCTATTACAACAATTCTCAAGATAAATACTTCTCATGCCCTCGACTCCTTTTTATACTAAATCTATCTACCAAAAGAACAATCTAGAGGAAGATCTTTCTAAAAGTGCAAGTTTCTATTAGTTTTTATTACATTTGACTTGTTCACCTTATTAACTATGCCTTATTTATTAATATCATCCCTTATTACATGGAAAATATATTATTCTACCTACATGAGGGGTTAGGGAGGTTAGATCCCTAACAATTTTCTTCAAAATTGACAAAAAATTGTGGGTTGCTTCCCTCAATTTTTTCTTCATGCTCCCATGTAGTATATTCAAGACCATAATTGTTCCATTGAACCTTTACCAACCTTATGGCCTTGTTCATGAACACTTTGACTTTTCGGTCCGTGATGCATACTGGTTCCACCCAGAAATCCCCTTTGTGCTCCACCTGGATCACATTCCAATCAATTATGTGGTTAAGGTCAGACACATATTTCTTTAATAGTGATACATGAAATAAATTATGCACTCTCATGGATGCAAGAAATGCTAACATGTATGCAATTGGTCCTATATTTTCTAATATTTCAAAAGGCCCACAATATCTTGCTGCCAACTTTGGGCAACTTAGCGAACTTCTTTCCACCTTTACTTTTAACAATACATGTTCTCCCACTTTAAAATATCTAAACACTCTATTGTTGTATGTATAACTTTCCTACCTATCCTGGGAATCCTTTTAATTCTACTTGATCTTTTCCATATGCTCTTGCATGTTTTTTAACAAATCTGGCCCAATAACTGCTCCCAATAACCACTATGTTTGTTGGATTATCCCAACTCACTGGCATGTTATAATTCTTGCCATACAATTCTTCAAATGGAATCATTTTTAATGAGGTTCAATACCCATTATTGTATGAAAAATATACTAAGTGGATATAATCCTCCCACTTTAATGGTTGATCCATCACATACATTTTGATCATGTCTTAAATTATTTTGTTAGTCCTCTATGTTTTCCCATCCGACTATGGGTGATACGTTGTACTGAGATTTAGATTTGTCCCAAAGCCTTTGAACAAACCTTTCCAAAAATTAGATGTAAATTTTCGATCTCTATCTAAAACTATTTCCTTAGGCACTCAATGTATCCTAGAAAATTCCTTCATGTAGATTCCTGCAATGTTTGTTGCCTTGTGTGTATATTTTACTGGAATAAAATGTGTTTCCCTAGTTAATTTATCCACCACCATCATGATGGAATCATATTGATTCATTGTTCTGGGTAGCTTTATAATAAAATCAGCTGTGACAACTTCCCACTTCCATTCTGGAATGGGCAATGGTTGTAGTAACCCTGTTGGATGCCTATGCTATGTCTTTACTTTTTGGCTCTCTAAACATATGGCTATGTAATTAGCCACTTCTTTCTTCATTCCAGGCCAAAAATATTGGATTCTTACAACTGCAATTGTCTTTCGATATCCTAGGTGCCCATCATATGGAACATTATGCATTTCCTTTAACGTTGCATTTTTCAACTCATTGGAATTCAACACATACACTTTTCCTTTATACATGAGAATTCCATCTTCTTTCAACTCATAAAAATTATTTTTTTTATATAAATTGTTTTGTTCTAATGTTTCTTTTGTTTTTAGATATTGTTGATCTGAATTTTCTACTACAATAATTTTATCTTTCAGATTAGTCTTGTGCATGCTAATGGATGCAATGTGCACTTCATGATCTCTCCTGCTAAGTGCATCACCCACTTGATTTTCCTTGCCTTTGATATGCTTGATTTCAGAGTCATACTCACTAAAAAATTCTAGCCATCTAGTTTGTTTGGATTTTAGTGTTGGTTGTCTAAACAAATGCTTCAAACCAAAGTGTTCTATCCTTAGGTCACATTTATTCCCCATGAGGTAATGCCTCCACATTTTTAATGCATGTATAATTGTTGCTAACTCCAAGTCATGTGTAGCATAATCCTTCTCATGATATTTTAATTTTCTAGATTCATAACAAACCACATGATATTTTCAACTGAGAACTCTGTCGATCCCTTCCTTACATGAATTAGTGCACGCAATATGTTAATCCCCTAACCATAACCCCCATCATGATCATTACATTAATTTTTTTTATGTTGGCTTACTATTATTCATTTCTTGCCACCTTTTCCTCCTATATATACATTCAAATAGACACATGTAATAAGAGGTTTCCCATATTGTAATAGGAGGTTGCCTCTTTGAAGAGGTTTTTTATTCATTGACTCTTTCACTTGATTTAACAAAGTTTAACGAAATTGTGGCTCAAATCCTTGAAAAATTCGTAGAATTTTAACACTATTGTGGGAATCTGCTCCCCCTTGCAAAGGAACTAAAAATTGTGAGCAAATGCATTGATGCAATCACTTCCAAGGCCTGTGGGGAACATATGGAATTGAGCCTACCATGTATGGATTATAGCATCTTGGGTAGGCTACAGAGCAAGAATTGTCAGTAGAACTGTTCACGTGGAGATTGGTGAATCGAAGATCTGTCGGTTCTTGACATCAAAATGTATCAAAAATTAATATTGGCCATCAAATACAATGGTGTAATTAAGACATTGCTCATGCATTATGCCAAATAGGCCCTCAAAGGGATTTCAAGAAATGGGATGCCTCTACTCGATCGAAGCTTCCCAACTCTACTGCTGCCATGGAGCAGCACAAACAGAGAATCGTAGTGGAGACTATTGTGAGCCTCTTGCCTTCAGACAAAAATGTTATTCCCATCACCTTTCTCTTTGGCTTGCTTCGTACTACTATGATGCTCGACACCACTGTCGCTTGCAGGATGGACCTGGAGAGAAGAATCGAGCTTCAGCTTGAATGGGCTTGCCTCGATGAACTGTTTATCTCTTCCTTTTCGCACAATGGAGATACTTTGTAACGATTTTCAATGTGTCAAACATGTGGCAATCCTTAATTGGATAAGGACATACGATGAAAATTCAAGAAAGAACCTCCCCTTAAAAACACCTTCGGTGTAATAAGGATGAGGAAAAATACCCATTGTAGATGTTAAACATAAGAAGATCGAACTTAGAGCTCTAATGAAGAAATGTGTCAAATGATACAAAACAATTTCTTATTTTTTAGTGTTATTTGAAATATCTAGAAAAGATGTAGATGTTCTTGATGTTATTTAGTCGGAGACTACAATGCTTGATGTTATTGAGTTCATGGAAACATCTTGTACTTGTAAATTTTAATGTTTCTCATTAAAGAAATTTATAAGTACTTACTCTCATTTTATGCATTGGATCACTTAGAAACTCAACATATTTGAATTTATATATAGAGAGAGATATTGATTTATATATAGGTTTGTTTAATGCAAGTTTACATGTTTATAGTTTAATCTCTTTCCAATTCACATGTATGACACTTGTATTTATTGTTTAAGTATTAGATCAACATCAATATTGTACAAATTAATAATCTGTTGTGACATTRTASAAATTCATGGCATTTAACAAATTATTAACATTATATAAATTCATATTCAATAATAATTAATATCAATAATAAAATTAATATGAAACTAATAACTAGCAACAAATATATGTATATATATATATATATATATATATATATATATATATATATATATATATATTATTAGCGAAGTACTTTATAACTAGAATAAATGTATTAGTAGAAATGACAACACTTAATGACTTATTAAACTAGTAAATACTCTGCAAAATGAATAATGAATGACTAATTAGACTAGTAAATATATTACTAAATGACAACAATTAATGACTAATTAAACTAGTAAATATACTACAAGCTAATAAATTAGGTCAACCAATTAATGACTAAGACAGATACTACTAAATTTTAGTTATGCTATAAAGGACTAGGATTATGTTAGCATTAATTGTCTCCAAAAATAATAGCTTATGTACATGTTTAGTTATTTTTTTCACAAACAAATTAGCTAATTTTTACTTGGTTTAGGAAAGAAATTCCAACTCAAACATAAGGTCCTTTCTAAACTACACACTTCTCTTGTAGGTGGACAATCAATTATTCTAAAAACTTATCATAGGATCAAGAAATTGTTTTCTAAGAAGGTTGAAAACCAATGTTCAAAAGTTTGTTGTGAGGTGTTTGGTTTTATAATAGAATAAAGGAGGGACAATTGAGGCCCTAGGTATTCTAGAATAATCATCCATAGCAATGGTGTTGGGAAGAGGTCTCAATGGATTTTATCATAAGTCAAACTCTGAAGGGAAGAATGTCATCATCATGGTGGTGGATTGACTCACTAAGTATGCCCAATTTTATCACCTTTTCACCATTTCAAATATAGTATAGTATCCACAACATTCATGGAA
>JASDQU011404444.1:153434-173759 GCA_032191745.1 Picea mariana
TGAATTTTCTCCTAAGTACTATGGTCACTATAAGGTGTTGTAAAGGATTGGTAGTATGGCTTACAAAATGGAGTTGTCTCCTTCTTCACATGTACACTTAATATTTCATTTTTTTGTTTTAAAGAAGGAAATGGATGATAATATCCCAGTTCAAACTATGTTTCCAGAGCTTGATGAAGTTGGTAAAATCATACTAGAACCTGAAATAGCCAATAAAATAGAGATCAAGAAATTATGAATATGGTCAATTACTGAGTACTTCATAAGTTGAAGAACCTAACAACAAAGGATGTGACCTCGAAATATGAGTTCTTCATATGAAAGCATCCATGGTTGATGAACATTGATAGGAACACTTTATTAAAATAAAGGGGCATGCTAATCCCCTAACCATAATCCCCATCATTATCATTACGTTAATTATTTTTATGTTGGCTTACTATTATTCATTTCTTTCCACATTTGCCTCCTATATATACATCAAAGAGACTCATGTGAATGATAATATTATCTTGCACATTTAATATATTGTAATAGGAGGTTGCCCATTGAAGAGGTTTTTTATTCATTGACTCTTTCACTTGATTTAGGCATAGTTTATTGAATTGGGTCTATTTAGGCATTAAGTGCTAAGTCATGCGTTTAGAAAATACTATGTCCTCTTTTGACAATTTACACACAACGAATTTGATACTGAACCTGGGTGTTAGGATCAATCTAAGAGAATCTATTTACATGTAAAACCCCAACCTTCAACTCCATTGGACCATTGCTATAGTCTATTGGGACACACACGAATTTGAATTGGACTTATCGCATTCAACCCAGCAATCTATCGATTTGATTCAGCTCGAAGGGTATCGTGCCTTAGTGCATCGATCACACAGTCTTCAATAAAGATGATGTCCAACACCTCAATCCAATGTATGGTTGAATCCCTGACAAAATATATCTACATTCGTCCTTCGGCCTTAGAGAACCTTCCAATCACATCCTAAATCCATGCTCTATGTTAGAGGGAAACAACAAATTCCAAATTGGTGATCATTGCTGGCAAGGATAAGGGTTAGTGCAAGTTAATGATGGTTTATTTTGACAAATTAGATGCAATAGAAATCTGAAATCGACTTGTAAGGATATTTTGAGATCATTGCTAGAAAAGATAAGGGTCGGTGCAAGTTAATGATGGTTTATTTTGACATATTAGATGCAATAGAAATCTGAAATCGACTTGTAAGGATATTTTGAGATCATTGTTGGCAAAGATAAGGGTCAGTGCAAGTTAATGATGGTTTATTTTGACAGATTAGATGCAATAGAAATCTGAAATCTACTTGTAAGGATATTTTGAGACACCTACACAACGAATTTTTCATTTTTGATAATTAGATGAAATGTAGCAAATTGAATAACATTTTCAAATATATAATTTTTATTTATTGAATTTTTTCAAACTATATCAATTTTGTTTTTTTCTATCATTGACATTTGTTTAGGATGGTATAAGCTATATGTTCATGTTGATGTTGTGTTTGAGTACCTAAATTATGGAATCAATATAAAAAACTTGGTACACAATGTAATATCTCTGTTTGACACTCTTGAATACTTTGTATTTAAGTATGTTTTAAATGTTTTTTTTTCTGCATAAATATGTTTTTTTTTTATTACCATGTTTTATTTAGCACCATGATGTAGGTATGCAATGGTGGCTTGAAAATTTTAACATTTGTAAATATCTTTATTTGGCATAATTAATAAGATGAAAAGGTTGACAGAGGGAGTATCACCTAAAGGGGCCATGATACCACAAGAAGGGAATGATGAGGGGATCTAAGGGAAATATACATGTCTAGAATCCTATGTCACTCTTTCTATTGAGACTAGACTATATTCTAATGTAGTGATAAGAGAAGTGGAGCAAGGTTTCCACACTATGTGATGGAACAACCATGAAAGGAATCTATTAGAACCTCATAAGAGCCAAGAATTAAGAAAATTATGTTGGAGTTAATGGAAAACATCTTGGACCTTTCTATGCACACACTAAAAAGCACTAGAGGGAGGGAATTTTGAGGTAATGTTGAGCACAGAAGGAATAACTCTCCTTGTGTTGTGTGGGGCGAGTATTGTGGATGTTATAGAGTTGTTCTGTCTTCAAAAAATCAACAGTGAAATACTGGTTTAACAATATTCTTTCTTTGAGATTGAGAAAATGGCTTGAGGAAACTGCATTGACCATCTTTTTCCTGGTGGTATCATATCCTCGGTAGGGGGTGGCCTGTTGTAGAAGGATTAAGTACAACAACCCCTATGATTGGGTGGAAAAATGCTCTACCTCAATCAACTGTCTAACATTCTTCAACACAGATAAGTTATTTGTATTCATTCAGAAATTTCTTTATATACATAGGTTTTGGAGGCATATGAGCAGGGTAACTATCATGTTCCATTATGCCTCTTGAACCCAACGAATAACTTTCTCAGGGCTACTATGGTACAGATCAAGTTCTAGTTGCAACTGGTCCAAACCCATCTCTTGTGCATTTTCCGGTACATATTGGATCTTGGAATTATGATCTCTATGATTGGATTTGTAGCATTAGAGCTCATTGCTTAAGATATTCAAGAAATGACGAAAAATTTTGATGCATCGGAGTGAACCGAAATGTGAAACATAGGACATGAATTCATTTCTAAATTTGGTTGATTGTTGTCCTCTCCTCTCTATAGCATTCACGTGATAGCAACATTTTATACTTGCTATGCTTAAATGTTTGATATTATGGAATTAAATTTTATTTGTCTAGCTTAAGATATGCTGCTAGTTGATCCCCACATTCATGAACCCTGTTTAAGTGAATTTATTCATTCTCAATTATGAAGTGTTGTTATATAATTAAAGAATAAATTGGTTTGTGAAACAATTTTAGTGTTATTTATTGCATCTTGGAGTCGTTACCTTTACCAAGTTTGTTGAGCTGAGAATTCAAGGAATGAGTTTTCATATCTGACTCATGAGAATGGTTATTATATTGACTTGGTAGAGATTTTTTATGACTTATTCAATAAATGCATGTTTGTGCCATTCAAATTTAATGGGTTGTGTTTATCGGGATATTGCTCCCATCTCTAATGTAGATTCTACTCGAGGATATGTGTATCCAAAGTGATTCAAATAGAAATAAGTGGCACTATATCTAGGGATAGAAATCTGCAAATTTGGTAGCTATAAAAGGTTCCACCATCGGATTTCACCAAATATGCATTTAAATTTTTTAGAAAAGGAAATGGACATCAATTCAATTCATTCTACTTAAATTTGGCACTGCCATACTTGTATCTGTTGTTGGATTTCATGCCTTTGCCTTTCCAAGACACCTGATATGAAAGGTCTTGATAGAACTATTTCATTTGAGACAAGAATGCAAAGAAACCTTTTGGGTCTTTCCCTTTTCCTTGAGACACTTAAAAGAGAGATGTATACATCTCATCTTTTAAAAATTGGCTTATGGTTAAATATTGTTGTTGCATTCTAGTTTCACAAAGCAAAGTCCTGGAAATTACAATTTACATAATTTTAACTATATATATTTTCCTGAAAACATCAGGGGAAATTTCTTTTGGGCAAATATTTGGAAGGTTTGAGTTTCCTACTTTGTTCACATTGTCAAAGTTCCATTTGCTACTATAATTCAAACAAAGATAAAGGTGGACTGCATGTCTAATACAGAAACTCCATCATGATAGTTAAGTGGCCATTCTCCCGAGAATGGAATGATCGATTTAAATGAAGCTTCTATCGAACTTCCATGGCTATTACAATCTATGGATTTTTGTATACAAATAGACATTTAATTATGCTAAACATATTCTAAACCTAAGCAAAACATATGAGTGATAGAGTCAACTCTAATAACCCTGCATAAAAGAAAATCATGAATTTAGGTGATATTCTATATCAGCTGACTTTAGCTTGGATACATATATGTTGGTGATGTTGGGATTTGGTGACAACGAATTCCTCCAAGGAGATTTGGATCCTATTATTCTACGTTGGTTGTAACTAAATAGACCAAGTTAGAATATGGATAGGGATTGCATTTAATAATCAGTTTCTTGTAAATGTATATAAATACATGTAAGCCTGTAGAGGCAAGAGAGAGACGGAGTGAGAACTTGCTAGTCTATTGTAATCTTCATGATTTGAATAATAAGATAAGTGATGCCTATGCTTGGTGGACGTAGCCCAATGTTTGGGTGAACCATGTGAAATCCATGTGTTTCTTATATGTGTGATTGTTAATTATCATATGTGAGTTGTGTTTTCCGCATTTGCAATTCTAACAAGTGGTATCAGAGCTGGTTGGAGGAGCATCAAATTCTTGGAGGATCCGCAGGAGTGAAATCTATGTGAGTTGCGTCAATTTCAACGTCATCGCAGGTCCCTCCTATGAAAGGGTGTGACGTTCGCGCATTCGAAAACCTAGAATCGTCGTGGTCCAAGCGTATCGGGAGATGTGGAGACTCTTTAATATCGTCGCACTCCAGTGGTAGCGAGAGGTGCAGTGACTCCTCTTCAATATTTGCATGTATTTTCTTTAGAAAAGTTTAAGGTGGATCAGCTTTGTCTTATTGTGCATGACTTTGCCGTGAGGTAAATGTTTGAAAACAATTAAAGAAAGTGAAGGAATTTTTTTTTAAAAGGTGATTTTTTATTAATTAAAAAATGTAAAGTCACGTGGGTGGATGAAGTAAAAAGGATTTTTTAATTGAGTAAATGTTTATTATATTTAGGATTAAATATAATATTTAAAAGGTGGGAGTTGTAAGGTTTTAAAAGGTTAAAGGGTTTTTTGGTTTAAAATATCAAATCTTGTATTTATTCCTTAAGCCTTGTAATATTTGATCAACCATCATATTATAAAGCTTGTTTTTTATAAGCTTTATGTTTTATAAATTTTCGATCTGGTTCCTTAAGAAAAAAATGGTTAAGATGCAGAGTTCGAAATTTGAAGTTGAAAAGTTCAGCGGTAAAAGATGCGGGATTTATTGGTAAAAGTTCAGAGTTTGAACTCTATAAGCTCAAGATGCGGGATTTACTAGTGCAAAAAGGGTTTCAAAAAGATTTGGCAGGCAAGTCTAGAAAACCAACATCCATGACGAATGAGGAATGGGAAGATCTGGATGCAAAAGCTCTTAGTACCATTCGTTTATATCAGGCGGATGATGTTTTGTTTAATATCGTAGGAGAGGATACAACATCAGGCTTATGGAGCAAGTTGGAAATTCTATATATGACAAAGTCCTTAACAAGAAGAATTTACTTGAAGAGACAGTTGTACACTTTGTGGATGAAATAAGGTACAAAAGTTGATGACCATTTAAATACCTTAAATACCCTTCTAGTTCAATTGACTAGTATGGAAGTTAAATTCGAAGATGAAGATAAGGCTATTACACTATTGTGTTCATTGCCTAAGTCTTGGGATAATCTAGTCACCTCTATTAGCTTTAGCTCAATAGATGTTTTAGATTATGACTCTGTTGTGGGAGCTTTGTTGGCTGAGGAGATGAGGAGAAAATCTAGTCAAGAAACCTCAATTTCAAAGGCGATGTTGGTCAGAGGTAGAACTAAAGAGCAGAATGAGAGAATTTTTTCTCAATCTAATTCAAGACACACAAAGGGTAAAACAAAATGATGGTACTATGGAAAAACATGACATCTCAAGAAAGATTGTTGGAAGAGAAAGGAATCTGAGGAAAACTCTACGAAGGAAGCAAATTTGGTTGTAACAAATTCAGGTATGATTGATCAAGTTTTATCCATTTCTAGTAATTTACAATATCAAGAAGAATGGCAGTTAGATTCAGGTGCCTCCCACCACATGTGCTCACATAGAAATTGGTTCATTTCTTACCAATCTGTTGATGAGGGTGTAGTGTTTATGGGAAATGGTATTCCCTGTAAAACTGTTTGGGTTAGTAGTGTTAGAATCAGGATGTTCGATGGTATTGTTAGGGAATTAACATATGTTAGATATGTACCTGAGATTAAATCAAATTTGATTTCATTGGAAGTGTTGGATTCTTGTGGATATAAGTATACAGGTCAAGGTGGAGCACTCACATTGTCGAAAGGTAATTTAGTAGTGATGAAGGCAACAAAGGTTGATAACCTTTATAAGCTGGAAGGGAGTACTGAAGTGGCATCTGAAGTGGCATCTGAAGTGACAGATGTATCTTCTTGTTTATGGAAGAAGCATCAAGGTCATAAGAGCAAGAAAAAATTGCGGGTAGTGGTAAGCAGTAAATCATTTCCAGACTTAAAATCTTTGTTTCTGAATTCCTGCTTGTTTTATATCTCTGCAAGTTATGATGATGGTATAAAGGGATGTTGTGTGTGGGATCCTACTTCTCACGAGGTCATCATTGACAAAGATATAGTATGTATGGAAAAAACAAAAGGGTTGATTCAAGATCGCAACAGTAAATTTGTTTGCATGCTAGAAAATTCATTGTATGGCCTATTGGTACCTAGGAAAATATACAAGATGTTTGAATCCTTCATAGTGAGTTAGAATTTTTCAAAGGGTAGGAATGACTATACAGTTTACAGTACATTCACAGTCTTAATGTTATTTGTTGATGATATGCTCGATGCAAGCCGAAGCGTGGATAAAATCAGTAAGAAAATGACTCAGGTGGACAAGACAATTCAGATGAGGGATCCAAGAGCAGTAAAACAAATTATGGGCATGGAAGTATACAGAGATGGTAATGGTAAGTTGTGGTTGGAGTTCAGCATGAACATTGTAAAACCAGTTTTTATCCCTGTTGCCTTCCATTATAAGTTTTCTTCAAGCATAGGTCTTGTCTATAAAGAAGAAAAGTTTATGTCTCATGTAAGTTCAGTAGGAGTTATGTTGTATGTGATAAAATGGTTAAGACCAGATGTTTCACATGCTAATGATGTTGTCAGATGCGTGATAGATTCAGGTGTTGCAGTGAAATGGGTGCTTCAGCGTTTGAGAAGCACAAATGTCACCTATAATGGTTACACTGAGATGGTCTGTGATAATTGTAATGTATATTTTACAGGTGTTTTGGATATAAGGAGATCTATCACTAAATATGTCTCACAACACGGTTGTGGAAGACATGTTGGAGGTGGAGTGACCCCTCAGGAAATCCAAACTCATACAAGTCACACAGGCAAGATCATGAAACCAGTTTTATTAGAGAAGTTGCAGTGGTGCTTGGCTTCTCTTGGCTTGCAGAAAAGGTGATGAACAAAAGGAAGGAACAAGGTATTAGGTTAATTGTTGTCAAGGTGGATATTGTTGGGATTTGGTGACAACGAATTCCTCCAATGATGGATTTGGATCCTATTATTCTACGTTGGTTGTAACTAAATAGACCAAGTTAGAATATGGATAGGGATTGCATTTAATAATCAGTTTCTTGTAAATGTATATAAATACATGTAAGCCCATAGAGGCAAGAGAGAGACAGGGTGAGAACTTGCTAGTCTATTGTAATCTCCATGATCTGAATAATAAGACAATCGATGTCTATGCTTGGTGGGCGTAGCCTAATGTTTGGGTGAACCACATGAAATCCATGTGTTTCTTAACTGTGTGATTGTTAACTATCATATGTGAAATGTGTTTTCCGCATTTGCAATTCTAACACGTGAGAAATGCGGCGGTGTTGAATATTTGGTGGACAGTGTTATGTTGGTGTATTGATCAAATATCACAACTGAGTTTGTACCATCTTTATTTTAGTCTTGTTCTAAATTGGGGATGTTACCAGTGGTATCAAAGCCAAGGTTACAACACTATACCAAAGCCAAGATTATAGCACTAAGAACTATATGGGCTCAAAGAAAATGGAGACATAGCCTCCCGATGACATGCCCGACAGTTCTTTGAAAGGAAAATTCAAAACATTATTTAGGAAATTTTAGAAATGGTATTGTTGTCTCAAGGAGTCAGCCTATTTTGAAATATGATGAAGCTGCAAGAATAGAAACTTGATGTGAACTTGGCTCATTTAGTGAGAATATTCCACAAATTGTAGAAAGCAAGAGGCTAATGAAATTCTGAACAACATCTTTGTAAAAAATAAAAAATAAACATTGGCCTATGATGTCAAAACTTGCAATATTCTGATTCATTGCTTGTGCAAAGAACATGCAGATTTTGTCATGCATTTGTATGGAAGAATGGAAGAGAAAGGTGTTGCACACAATGCTTCTACATACAATGCAATCATTAGTGGACTTTGCAAAGTAGGAAAGGTAGATGGGATTAAATCTACACTTTAGAAGGCATAAAATGGGCTTCCTGCCCATTATTAAAAGATTCATCACCCTTATAAATGGCTTGTGCAATCAAGGCAAGTTGGAAGAAGCAAGTAAGCTTGTAGAAGTAGAAGAAATGACTAAGATGGATTTACTTCTTGGCATCAATACTAATATTAGATTGCACTCTGAATATTGTAGAAGGCTTAACTCTTCGGGAATTGATAAATCATTTGTTGGGTTAGAGATTGATGTCTCGTTTACTAATTTCATCAAAAGGCTTTATCATGAAGGAAATATATAGGAAGTAGCAATTGTAWTAAGGCAATTGGAATTAAAKAATGTATTATCCCTTGCTATGAACAAGCAGTAGAAAGAAAGGACCGCTGAAGCTACAAAAACAAGCATGCTACTAAAAATAAAGTCCAACTTTTCTGGTCCAACAATCTGTGTGTCTCTCTCACTTGGAAAACTTTTGTATTATCCCTAAATGCACGTTAAAGCATAAGTTTTATGTTTAGGTAGGTGATAGATAGAATTTTCATCTATGCAGGCTACATATAAGAAATTGAACAAAAATCAATAACATTGAATTTATAGTTTCTTGTATGTTTTCTTATTTAAAGAAATGCAGTTAAAATTTAAAAAAATTACGACAAAATAATGAAATGAGAAAAACTAATCTCTTATGAACATGTTTTATGTTGGGGAAAGAACATGTGAAGGTTACACTCTTTCGTATATCCTGCTGAGCTTGAAGATTGGTACTTTATAACCATTGTGAAATGTTTGTTTATCGGTCTCCATGATTACAATTCTAAATTTCATAATTTTTTTTTTTGGTATATTATATATTCTTGGTGTCCTTTATGAAGAATATAAGTTACATTTTTAAAAAAATAAAGTCTCCATTTGAACCTGGGATGATTACTTGACAAGTTGAACTTTCTCCTTTTAAGTACATTTAAAAAAAATCTAATAGTCATTAGATTGGTTAGGGATGAAGTTGTTGCTATGGAATGTACTAACGTTTCTATATGGATGACAAACTTAGGACACAATATTTCATGCCCTTTTAGGAAGATTCAAAGGTGTTTATTTCACTCCTAGGATGGACTGCATAGCTTAAATTGATTATACAACACTTAAATTGTTTTTCAATTTTATATATGCTTTCTAAAAGTTAGTTTTTTCCAACACGCCATTCTAGTCTCTGAAGTTCATCAAGTTGCATTCACAATAAATAAATAAGTAAGGGATTTTGACCTTCTTTTGAGTGTTTATATTAAAGGAATTTTTTGATGATGGCCTATCAAAAAGTTTGAGATAGGACTAGAGTGTCTTAAGATGCTAGGTGGAATAGTAGAACATGATGTAATGAGGTAAACTATGAACTTTAATAAGAAATTGAGTTTGTCATCTGCAAGTTCTCTAGATAAGTGCAAGTTGGTGGATTAAGATAAAAAATTTACACCTGCAAGATCTTTAGATAAGTGCAAGTTGGTGGATTAAGATAAAAAATTTACACCTTCAATATATATAGGATATGTTTCTAGAATGATGTTTCATAAGAGGTGGAGAATACTTTGGGAGTTTGGTCTAGACAATATTGTTTCTCAAGTGGATAGAAATGCATAATGAGTTTGTCTTGTATGATGTTGTTTTTCAAGTAGTGGAAAATACAACACTCCTTGTACCACTAAACATTTAAGTTCAAGGAATCAGAATTAAACATTTCCGTGTCTTTTTGAGGAAATGGATTTGGTACCTTGAATATTAAGGCAAGAGTACTCAATCTATAACATAATATGACATCTAATCACATGGGAAGGTGGAAAATGAATTAGGTTATCCTTAATGTCACATTTAATGAATTGAAGTGCACCATTACTTATAACAAAAAAATATTACATAAATATTTTGAATTTGATATCATAGATTAAATAATTCGCATGGCACAAAGGCTTGATGAACATTTAAAACACTATATAATCTAGGCTACTTAAGCATATGAGAAACAACTCTTAAGTGAATATAAATGTATATCACATTCATATAAATGAATGTGTCACCTACAAGATACCAACATAATTTTTTGTATACACCAGAAAGAGAGGGTGAATTTCTCACAAGAAAAACATTACAACCTTGAAGGTTTAGAACAACATTAAGGAAACGTTGGAGATTGTATTCTTGGGTGCCATCAAAATATCTAATAATTGTCTTAGCAATTGAGATTGTATTATGTTAAGACAAGTATTTTCTTGCAATGTGGTTTGGAATATCTCTTCTTCTTATGTTAAAACAATTTCCTAATAATTTTCCTTGTGGAAAATCATGTGCAAGACCTTTGGTACAAAATATGTAGTAGTCTTTCAGGAAGATCTCTCTTATACTTTTGCTTCATTGCATTTTCTTTTCAATGCCCTAATGGATAATGGACTACAATGACATTCATTTTTTAGATGCAATTATGATATATTGTAATCAATGTAGGGGTGAATTGAGTGAATAATGTAGATATAATGAACGAAAGGTTCATTTCAATTCATGTGATATAAAATTAGAAGTGATTGAATTATGAGTGTCTTATAATTCTAAGACCATTTATGGGGCTATTGTAAATGTTGTAATTTCATATTGCTAGTAGAATGTCAGTCTTGGATATGGCAATGAGTGTAAGTCCATAATGAAGACTATGTGCTACCACATGCAAGATCCAAACATTATGAGAAGAATATCATACTTGTGAAATTTGATTTATGCATAAAATGGGTTTGAAACAAAATATTTCTAATTGAAATTATTATGATGATATATGGTGGTAATTGTATGTATATGATACAGATGGGATGATAGATCTATCTAGGAAGGATAGATGATGGATGCCAAAGCTGAACAACATAAAAAGGATTCCATTGTAGTGACACTGGAACCCTATGATATTCCTTGATCCTTGTTGAGTAGTGTTATGTTATGTTATAGAAATCCAAAGGAATGCCTTGGTTGTAAGACTCTATAAGTCTTTGTACCCTTCCTGTGCAAGGAAGCCTTGGAAAATGATGGATCACCCGAGGGATTGTGTAGTAGAGAATAGGATGTCTGATCCTAGAGGGTGAGTGACTACAAGGAAGAGGAGACTTGAATGAATTTATTATGGGAGATTCATGTTACATGCTAGTTGGAATCATGAGTGCATTGTGTGTGTTCACGAAACAATGAGTCGAGTTCTATCTATGGCGGCCATATGGAGAAAATACATATTCATACAGATAAATATTGGGTTAAATTACATACTTTATCTTGTGTTATGAATATATATGTTTCACTTGTAAACTGGAAATCATATCGATGAAATATTTTATGTATAGAAATGACTATGATATATGTTTATCTTGATGATTGTTGTAGGAAAATGTTGGAATGTTGTGTACCAAGACAGTTGAGATGATGACATGATAGGTATAGCTAAAGAATATATACATAAAAAGTGTTGCAATAACAAAACACTAAGGATGATGTTATTCCAAGGGGAGGGGATGTAATATCCTAGTTTCACTCTCTTGAATACTTTGTATTTAAGTATGTTTTAAATGATTTTTATACATGAATGTGTTTTTTTATTTCCATGTTTCGTTTAGCACCATGTGGTAGGTATTCCATGGTGGCTTGAATATTTTAACATTTGTAAATATATTTATTTGGCATAATTAATAAAATTATAGGGTTGACTAAGGCATGAGCACCTAATGGGGCTACGATACCACAAGAGGGGAAAGTTGAGGGTGTCTGTGGGAATTCTACATCTCTAGAATTATATGTCACTCTTTCTACTCATCTTGTCATTAACCTTTACTCTATTGATCCTAGCCTATAGTCTAAATTGGAGATAAGAGAAGTGGAGGAAACCAACTCCTAGTTCTAGGCCATCACATCCTAATTCTAGCAACTTTCTCCCCCTACATTCTTGGAACTAGGAAGTGTTAAATTAGGACTCTCTTTCCATATTTCACTCATGAAAAGAAGAATAAATTTGAATGGGAAAAGGTGTTCGATTGTTTAAGAAGAGAAAAAACAAGAAACTATTTTTTTCTTGGAAAAGGAAGGCTACCATACCATGTGATGGAAAAACCATGAAAGGAAACCATCAGAAACTTGAGAAGAGACGAGAACTAAGAATTTGTTTTTGGAGCTAATGGACAACATCTTGGGCCTTTCTATGCACACATTGAAGAGCACTAGAGGGAGGGACTTCTGAGGTATTGTTGAGAAAAGAAGGAAGAACTCTCCTTGTGTTGTGCGGGGAAGGTATTGTGGGTACCAAAGAGTTGTTCTATCTTCAAAAACTCAACAATGAAATACTAGTTTAGTGATATTGTTTCTTTGATATTGAGAGAATGGATTAAGGAAACTACATTTCCCATCTTCACCCTGGTGGTATCATAGCGTTTCTAGGGGTGGCCTATTGTAGAAAGATTAAGTACAATAGAGCTTATGGTTAGGTGGGAAAATGCTATGCCTCAATTAATTGCATGGCATTCTTCAACATAGATAAGTTTATCATCTTCGTTCTGAAATTTCTTTATATACATTGATTATAGTATTATGTATAGTCTATGGATTAATAAATTGAAGCATTCAACCTGCTAAGCATCTAGTCTTCATGTCTTTTGGAGAAAATAATTGCTTTTCCACTTCTTATTCATCTACAAAATTCTTATTGGAGTGGAGGTAGGATTTCAAACTCTCCTTCCATTTTTATCTAGATAAGACAAAAGATAAAATGCTAATATCTCATTTTTTTAATTCTAATTGATTCCCACATTCATGAACCCCGTTTAAGTGAAATGATTCATTCTAAATCTTGGATGAAGTGTTTTTATATATAAGTAAAGAATCAATTGGTTTGTGAAACAATTTTAGTGTTATTTGTTGCATCTTGAAGTCATTACATTTACCAAGGTTGTTGAGATGAGAATTCGAGTAATGATTTTTCATATCTGACCCATGAGAATGGTTCTTATATTGACTTGGTAGATATTTTCGATGAGTTGTTCAATAAATGCATGTTTGTGGCATTCAACCTTAATGGGTTGTGTTTATTGGGCCATTGCTCCCATCTTTGATGTAGATTTTACTGGAGGATATGTGTATACAAAGTGATTCTAATTGAATTCAGTGGTGATGTATCTAATGATAGAAAACTGCAAATTTGGTAGCTTTAAAAGGTTCAACCAATGGATTTCACCCAATATGCATTTAATTTTTTTAGAAAAGGAAATGAACATCCATTCAATTCATTCTATTGCACTGCCATACTTGTACAATTCATTCCACTACCTGCCATAGTTGTACCTGTTGTTGGATTTCATGCACTGCCATACTTGTACCTGTTGTTGGATTTCATACATTAGCGTTTGTAGTTGATTATGTTATTTATGCCTTTGCCTTTCCAATACACTTGATATGAAAGGTCTTCATAGAACTATTTCGTTTGAGACATGAATGCAAAGAAACCTTTTGGGTCTTTCCCCTTCCCTTGAGACACTTAATAGAGATATATACATCCCATCTTTTGAAAATTGGGTTATGGTTAAATGTTATTGTTGTATTCTAGTTTCACAAAGCAAAGTCCTAGAAATTACAATTTACATAATTTTAACTATATGTATTTTCCTGCAAACATAAGGCGAATTTTAACTATATATATTTTCCTGCAAACATAAGAGAATTTTCTTTTGGGCAAATATTTCCAAGGTGTGAGTTTCCTTACTTTGTTCACATTGTCAAACTTCCATTTTCTACTACTATTTCAACCAAAAAAAAGGGTGGACTTCATGTCTAATACAGAACTTCCTTCATGATAGTTAAGTGCCCATTCTCTCGAGAATGGAATGATCGATTTAAATGAAGCTTATGCCTAACTTCCATGGCTATTACAATCTCTGGATTTTGGTATACAAAGAGACATTTAATTATGTTGAACATATTATAAACCTAAGCAAAACAAAACTTTTGAGGGATAGAGTCAACTCTAATAAGCTTGCCAAAAAGGAAATCATGAATTTAGGTGTTATTCTATATCAACTAACTTTAGCCTAGATACGTATTGGCTGGTGAGAAATGCAGTGGCATTGAATTTTTTCTTGGAAGTGTTATGTTGGTGTATTGATCAAATATCACATACGAGTTTGTACCTTCATTATTTTAGTATTGTTCTAAATTAGGGATATTAGATAGAGGAAAAATAGTATCAGTGCATGAATATTTTACCAAAAATAATTAGCATTGTATTATATATTTTTAAAATTAATAAAATTAGAGAACATTGAAATTAGTATGTATAGTGTTGGTGGGGCATTTCAAGGTCTTAACATAATGAAAATGGTTATTTTTTAGGGTGTAGAGGTCTGTCTCTAGTAGTGTAGCACATAAAAAAAGAAATCATTGAAAAATGAAAAAGTTAAAAAGTTATAGGAGAAACATTAACTTTGTATTTTTGAAGCTAATGAATTAGGTCACTAAACAATATATACGTGTAAATAGATATATATAGATACACAAAGTACTATTTCCACAAATTATTTTGTTTTTAAGATAAACAGAGTACTATTTCCACAAATTTATTTTTCTAAGATATATATATCTTGAAAAAAAAATTGTGGAAATAGTACTCTGTATATCTTAAAAAAAAAGAGTTGTGGAAATAGTATTCTTCATCATCTATAAGTATGTATAACATACTACAAAACATGGACATATCAAAAAGTGGCAAAATGTTAAATTTGTTATGGTTTATGCATTCCATACCACCATATTGCTTACTCTAAAGATAGGTCCAAAATAAACACAAGGTGAGAGATGACACATAATATGTGATAAAGACACTTTAATTGTTAATAAACACCAATGTTCTTTGAAAACATGTGCATGATATTGAAACATGAAAATATTTTTCCAATGACAAATCAACCTCTCTATATTCACCAATTAATAATTTAAGAAAGGAGGTGCACTTTAAAGTGTTGCATAAAAAAAAATCATTGAGGGGAGTGTTAGCATTAGGATTGCATTTGAGATAAAAATGAGGCAAGAGGAAGGTCTCTCATTAAGGAGTTGCACGATAAACATGAAATTTTTTTCAATGGAAACCTGGTTTGTATGGGCATAGATAGCCCAAGTTAAAAATTACAATTGATATAATTTCTCTAAATGATGCTTTTGATACTAGTCTTGAGAGGACGCACACCACAATTCCTTGTCATGGACCCTTTGCACATGGTCTTCAAAATATGTATGGCTTCCAAGTGCTCCACAACCTCAAGTTCCAAGTCAAAATTGTTTCCATACACCCATTTCTATTCAATAGAATAGTTTCTCTCATTAGATCATGAAAATTGGATTGTGTAAATATAGCATCTCGCTATTCAACACTTAAGGAACAACCCCATTATGGAAAATGAAAATATATGATGTCACATGTATGTTTTCATTATTCCAATTAGGTATCAAAATTGACATACTATTTTTAATCTATGGATATAGACATAATTAAAAAATTATATTGAATGAACACTAATGAAAGAAGGAAGTTTATATATAATTTCAACTCATCCTTGTCAATTGAAGATCGAAAAGGTTTGGTTTAATGTTTTAACTAGTCACTTGAGGTAATAAACTTCAATATAACCTCTCCTTTCCATGTTTCCATAAAATAAATTTATGATGCATGAGCATAAACCCCCAAATCAAAATTTGAAATCTTGATCCTTCTCGAAGAAGGCAGTGTGGCTAAGAGGCAGATTTCCTCGATATTTGTGTAAACTTGATAAGGTTTGTTGGTTGTAATGTGTATTTGTTGTTTTTAGAGATATGGTGAGGATAGATTGGATCTAGAGTGATTTGATCCTCTTATTTTTCTTGTTAAATGTAAGTCTTCGGGTGTTGTTGAAGGGAAAGGCCAGACCACAATGTGAAACCGGGTCGAGAGGCCGACCAGGCCCAATGAGGCCTTACCATGTAATGTCGAGCTCGATTTTAATTTTAATATGTTGATTTGTGAATTATTTTGTTAATGTATGTGTAAACCTATGCATTGAAACCTTGTTGAGTTAAATTTGTTTGAACAAGTGTGAGAGGATTGAGGCCATCAGCGAGAGTTGAGAGTTGCAGGTCTGAATGATGAAGGAGAGTCACGTTCCAGCCAAAAGGAATATCTATCATCAATCACGATAGGATTGATGATGATCCATTGAGTAAGGATCTTGTGGATGCGTGGAGACAGGTACACATCTAGCCATCCATTCTCATGGAGAACGACAATCATCATTTAAAGATCAAACCGAGGAAAAACGTTAAAGATGAGCATATGTGTTGAGGCTTGATCGTGTCGAAGTTATGGTGACCCCATAAACCAAACCAAAACGAGTATTGTTAGAGGTGAAAAATTGAAGACCGGTGGTCGATGGCCCGATGCCTTGGTACCCCGGTGGTCGATCAACCTGATTGAGCCTGTGGTCTGGTGACCAACTGGATTGGAAAAATTGTGTTGTTGCTGCAAATGGAAACTCGGGCGCTCAAAAACTCGACATCTCAATCCCTGGATCAGCTCGGTAAATGAGTAGAGTGTGGAATGGTGGAAAGTGTGAGACATAACATCCCAACAACCCTGATCAGATCAGGTCGAATTGGGTAAGATGTTTATGTTATAAAGGAGGAAATTCTGGGATCTGATGACCCAGTTATCCCTTGGATTGGGCCGATGTTCCTATGACGAAATAAAGGGTGAGCACCAGTGTTGAAGTGAGGAGGGGTATGAGCCATGTGATTGGATCTGGGGTGCAAGGGCTCGTAGTTCGAGAAGTAGTGAAGTTATTATGAACTTCACAAGGTGGGGCAATGATTAGTCTATCAACAAAATGACGAGATGTGAATCAGGGTATAGGTGGAGGAGACATATTGAGGTTTAATTGTTGCCATGGACAACATTTCAATCGAAGCATGGGCATGAAGAACCCAAAGGTATGAGGATCGAACTCAAGGAAAATTCATTCTAAAGGATCCCCACAGTTGGTCTTCGTCAAGTGGTTTTAGAGTGTAGGGAAAGATTTCTCTATGTAAGAGTGAGAATATTTGTAGCAGTCGAGAACAAGGAGTGCTCAGAAGGTTCCGGAGGAGAAAACCAAGAGAATACAAAAATACTGAGCTCAGGAGGGAAGCTTAGTGAGGTATTGTGTAGTAAGGTAGAAGACTTGTTACTGCAGAGGCTTAGTTGTA
Organism: Picea mariana; assembly: GCA_032191745.1. NCBI lineage: Eukaryota > Viridiplantae > Streptophyta > Pinopsida > Pinales > Pinaceae > Picea > Picea mariana. The sequence goes on from JASDQU011404444.1 coordinate 171,019, forward strand.
GCTCATTGTTGAGCTTCTTATTGAGCATGAAGAGAAGCTCAACGTATGGTGAAATGATGCAGGAAGACCAGAGTGAAGATGATGCAGAAATGAAGACACATGATCAAGAGATCCTGAAATTTTTCTACCCTAGGAGTTTGATGCAGGAGCATAAACCTCCCAAATCAAAATTTGAAATCTTGATCCTTCTAGAAGAAGGAAGTGTGGCTAAGAGGCATATTTCTTCAATATTTGTGTAAACTTGATAGGGTTTGTTGGTTGTAATGTGTATTTGATGTTTTTAACAATATGGTGAGGATAGATCAGATCTAGAGTGATCTTATCCTCTTATTGTTCTTGTTAAATGTAATTCTTCGGGCGTTGTTGAAGGAAGAGGCTAGGCCACAATGTAAAACTAGGTTGAGAGGCTATCCAAGCCTAGTGAGGCCTTACCATGTAATGTCCAGCTCAATTTTAATGTTATTATGTGTATTTTTGAATTATTGTGTTAATGTCTATGTAAAGCTATGCATTGAAACTCTATTGAGTTAGATATGTTTGAACGAGTGTGTGAGGATTGAGGCCATAAGCGAGAGCCGAGAGTTGCAGGTCTGAATGATAAAGGAGAGTCATGTTCCAGCCAAAAGGAAGATCAATCGTTGATCATGATAGGATCAATGATGATTCATTGAATAAGGATATCATGGATGTATGGAGATGGGGACACATCCAGGCGTCCATTCTCATGGAGATCGATGGTCATCATTTAATGATCAAACTGGGGAAAATTGTTAGAGATATGTGTTGAGGCCCGATAGGCGGCCCGATAGGCCAAAGTTTCGGTGACCCCATACAACCGAACCAGTTTTAGTATTGTTAGAGGTGTAGAATTGAATATCGATGGTCGACGGGTCAGTGCCCCGGTACTTAGTGGTTGATAAACCCGATCGAGCCGGTGGTTCGGTGACCAACTAGATCGGAAAATTTGTTTGATCGCTGCAAATGGAAACCCAGGCACTCAACAACCTGACATCTTGATCCCCATAAAATTGGATCAGAGAATGAGTAGAGTGCGGAATGGTGGCAAGTGCGAGACCCAACAACCCGAAAACCCCAATCATATCAGATTAGATTGGGTAAGATGGTTATGTTATAAAGGATGAAAGTTTGGGATCAATGACCTAGTTAGCCCTTGGACTAAGTCGATGGTCTTGTGACGAAATAAAGGGTGAGAGCCAATGTTGAAGTGAGGATGAAGGGTGAGAATGAAGTTTAATTGTTTCCAAGGACGACATTTTAGTAGAAGTGTGTGCATGAAGAACCCACAGGTCTGAGGATCGAACTCAAGGAAAATTCGATATGAAGGACCCCCAAAATCGGTCTTCATCAAGTGGTATCAAAGCATAGGGAAATATTTCTCTGCACTAGAGTTAGAATATTTGCAGCAGCCTAGAGAAAGAAGTGCTTAGAAGGTTTTAGGGGAGAGAACTAGGAGAATACAAAAGACTGAGCTCGAGAGAGAAGCTTAGTGAGGTATTGTGTAGCAAGGTAGAAGACTTGTTACTGCATAGGCTTAGTTGAAAATCACTATTGAGCATGAAGAGAAGCTCAGCGTATGGTGAAATGATGCAAGAAGACCAAAGTGAAGATGATCCAACGATGAAGACACATGATCATGAGATCCTGAAATTTTTCTACCCCAGAAGTCTGTGTTGTAGGAAAATCTCCCTGCGGATAGGTAGATCGCCTCTAAGAGCTTGACCTTAACTCTAAGACATAAAATGCTTAACGTGGACACTGACTTCCTTTCAAATCTGTCCAAACTAATACATGAGAAGGAAGGATAACAGAAGTACCTCTTTATCGACGTTTGTCTCTGCACACTCCGAGTTGCGCTTCGATCCTTTGCTCCTTGCTGAATCCTGTAGACAAACAAGATACGACCGCTTCCTACTCTATTGATATTAGCTTGTAAACAGATCTATCTATCAATGATAATTTCATGTAACATCAGACACAAACTAGAAAGAAATAGGCCAAGCGTGTCATATTAATGAGAATAACGACAGCAGTACTTACAATCATAGATGCAAGTGCGACAGCTTCGTCGGGTCCTCTTCGTCTAACCCTTGCTCGAAAGATCCACAACCTGGATAACAGCAGCTTCACTGATCACTCTCCTTTGGTTGACTTTGTGTTCCCTATAAGATCATAGGTTTCATGCTAACAATTCTTCCTCCAATCAGCTCCAGCACCACTTATGAGATCATAAGTTTGGTGTAATTCTCCATTTCCCAGTCCCCTTTCACCATTAGAAAGCTTGCTTATATAGCCTTAGAGAGGCTTCAACCACTTGAGATATCCTTGGGGAAGTTGAGGATTTTCCTCCTTCAGTTGAGGATCTTCCCTAAGATCATGGTTGGACTAGGAATTCAAACCCAACTGCCTTCCAAGAATGAAAAGATGCTTCCCCCATTCATCTCAACAGCTTAACAACTGCCCAGAATAGGTAGCGCTCCCTCAAAAGGGCCATCAGAGCGTTGTAGCGCTCCCTAGTAGGCTTTAGGGGGGCGCCAGCGCTCTCAAAATCTATAGCACTCCCTCAAAAGGGCCAGGGATCTTTATAACACTCCCTGACAGTGTAAGGGGGAGTGTCGGCACTCTGAGATAGTGTAAGGGGGAGCGCCCCCCTCCAAAAACTCAGTTTTTGAGGTGCTTTCAAATGATAAAAGGTTTGCAAGCCTGTTGACTCATTTCTCCTC
>JASDQU011404445.1:0-14272 GCA_032191745.1 Picea mariana
TATAGGGGAAAATGCCTTTGAGCTCAGCATTACACCATTCCTTGGTCTGCACCCAGTGTTCAATGTGGATCGCCTTTGGCCCTACTTTCCACCTCTACTAGACACATCTGACATGGCAGAACAACTCACACCAATAGAGTTAAAACTAGACTGCATGGAACAAGCCAGAACTGATCAGATCATGGATACACAGATCAAGCACACCCGAAAACAAAGGATTCCGCTATATCGAGTTGTCAAAGCAGGCCAAATCCTTCACCAAGGCAAATGGCTCACCAGGGATCAAGTTCAGCAGAAGTTTCCTCATCTCATGGAGGAACTCAACGCAATGGGGACCATTGCTTCCTAAGGGGGGAGGAATGATCCAGGTGGATATTGGTGGCCACCCACCTATTCCACTTGGACCCCCACCATTGCTCCTTTCAGTTTTTCAGTTTTCGCACAGTATCGATCCAAGTGGATATTGGTGGCCACTCACCTTTTCCAAATGGCTCAAAACGACTTTCTGGCAATTTTGGCAATTTACTATTTTTAGCAGGTTTTAACTTTCGGGGCCATTTTGAGGGTCCAAATGAAGGTTTTTCGAGATCGAGGCNGAGCCCCCGAAATGAATCTCCTCGATGATACCTTTCCAACGAGCTATCACACGCCTAAAACGGAGATCGTATGCAAAAGTTACGACCCCGGGAAGTTGATGTACTCACTTACCCAAACGGGGCCCACATGACTTTTGGTGCTTCATCTCCTAGGTTTAAGTTGTTGGATGTCTAGGACTTTTGGCATTCCTGTTTATTGTGAAAAGGCCTTCAGAGCCTCATGGTAATCATCTTCTCACGGATGCGAGTAGCGGCCACATCTCTTCTCAGAGATAAGCTACCAGCGCCTAGCTAGTTTATTTCCATTTCGTGTGTAAGCATATTTTGGTCATTTGTTATTAATGAAATGAAGTCTTATATCCGCTGCATCTTGTGTTTATGTGTATTTGTGTATTTCATTGTGTTCCTACATAAATCTGGATCAACGTGAGTGCCCCCCATGGTTTGAGGGAGGAGACTCTTGTGACGATTTTGCACGAGAAGCATTCATAGTTGTAGGTTCTTGAGGAGAGGTATGGCATAGAAGATTTTGACTAAGCTCATATTTTACATTGTGGGGATCATGAGTTGTTATTTTTTAGAACCCATTAAAGTCTCAAGGCTTAGCTACAAAGGAGATAGTTGAGCACATTCTTTGTGGACCAACCCGCAAGGTAGTATATGCATCCATGGATTGGGTGCACTGATATATGAAAAACATGGGCACACTTTGGGATACAGGTTCAGGATACATCAGTAGAGTAATGGATACATTAGCGCCTATAGGATGCGGGATGGTACAATATGATTCAGTGATAGGAAGTCGCATGCAGGGGTACCCCTGCATAGGAAGTCGTATGCAGGGGTATCCACGAACGCAAAATCGAACGATCCGTTCATCTCCCCCTGCACAACAACACAGACCCACTCAATTTACTAATTTGTTAAATCTTTCATCCAAAACATTCTATTATCCTTCATATTACATACATTCTCAAGCATTTCATCCAGCAATGGCAGAGCAGGGCCTTCTCTGAAATCAATTTTGTGGGCAAATCCAGCTTTCTCAATGATAGGTCGCCCAATCTCATAAGTCTTTGTATTAGTGTCCATCTCTATTATCTGCCATGCCAACTTTCATTAATTAATTCTCCTCCATACAAAACATTAAATTTAAAAAAACCAACAAATAATTAAAACTTTACCCAAAAACTGAATATGTGCTCTTATTCACTCAGTCCAATATGATTATGAAAAGGGATATGAATTACCTTTCCATCCTCGGGTAAGGCAAGGGCCGTGCTGAGAAGTGAGTGACCTGTGTACACCCCAATCTCTATGGTGTTCTGAGCATTCATTAGCTTCAGTAGAAGGCTCAGAAATTGAGCTTCATTTGGAGGAATGGCCATAAAGCTCCTCTTAGACCATGAAGAATGATTTTTAGACATACCGCCCATCTCGGCGAATACGGAGACAGAGAGGAATAAGTGGGTTTTACTAGGGAACTTTGGCATTAACTTCCCGAAGCTCCTTCAATGGCTCGGGCTCATGAGGGTACGCGCTCGTTTCCAATATATACTGCAATATTCGCATTATTGACCAATCAAACGTTTCGAGTAGATGAATACACTGCACTATGAAAACTTTAACCTAATTAATTAATAACCCCACTAATTTAAGTAAAAACCACAGAAGCCAGACTTAACAAACACCAGCCTGCCCAAAACAATTCATTCTAATATTCTCTTTAAGGTTTGCATTACAAATAACAATACTGAAATCATATAACAATATTATTGTATTTTAATCAGTGTCTGATCTATTCTTGTCTTCATTCGAATCTTGTTCCACTTCTGAATTCTCTTAGACTACTCTCTTTCTCACCAGTTCATTCGAGTTCAATCTGGTTTTGTAGTGACTGGACTGCTAGTCATTTTATTCACATACTCCCATCTGTTAATATACATGGTCTACCGCTATATTCACCAGTTATCTAGAAAAACAATCTATTATATATATATACTTCCATCTGTGGAAGTACATGGTCTACCCTTCTATTAGTCAGTTATCTAGGAAAGCAAATATAGATACTGAATATAGCATAATTCAGTCATACAACTTAACCTATTTCACAAAAAGACAGAAATTGTACAGATAACCAGTATTCATCTTTCTTGGGTCAGTAAGTCCTCCAAAAACCACAAGCCTTAACAAAGACTGTAGACATAACCAAACCAATAACCATGTTCTTGTAGTAAGACTGAGCTTCAACACACCAGCTTAAAGCTTAAATTATGTTACTCTGTTCTATGATAAATTCTTTGTAAAAATCTAACAAAACTTTCACAATATTTTCAATAATTAACTAATATAAACTTACCCAAAAAAATAAAAATAATAATAATATGAAACTACTATATCTGCCCCTTGCATTGAAGGATGTTGGAGTCTGTGAAATATATATGCCTATAAATTGCATTGCATTCACAAGTGGTCAATACTCACAATAAATGTAGGTAACCACTAACATGCAACAACCAACATATGATATGATAAGTTTTGTCATTGTGGTTACCCCAGTGGTGAAAATCAGGGTTGTATGATTATGAAAGATTATATTTAAAATATCTTTATGGCTTATAAAGATTAGATTTCACAAATCGAATGTTTTCTTATTCACCAAGACAAACCTTCAAACATGTTTAGGCATGATGGCCAAGACTTAAGGAAGTTTCAAAAATGTCACAGGCTTTTAATATAATACCATTTGGCAATGCTCAAGTGCGAGCAACCTCAGAAGGTTTAGGAAGCTCAAATAGACATAGAGCTTTTGGCCCTCCCCGTGTGAAGAAGGGTAACTAAAACCAAAGGACATCAACTTAGAAGATGATTAAATTAGAAGACTTTATTTAAAAAAAAACAAAAAGAGGAATAAGGAGTCAAGCCACCAAATTGAAATCATATTGACCATAAAAGGTTGGGATGAGTGGTAGCTCTAGTCATTCTGAAATATATGTTTGTTTTTTAGGTTAAGTGAAATAAATGTTTTGTTTGTACAATGAGGAATGTAAAGATTCTTGCACATAAGGAAGCATGCATTTGGTAGCAAATTATCAAATTCACAATTAAATGTTTTTTTAGGCAATATGCAAAGATTCTTTCAATAAGATGAGGAAATGACATGGAGAAAATAGGGCATTGATTTCATCTACTTCATGGTGGATTTAGTGCATCGCTCCACAAAGCATTCAATAATGATGGATTTAGTTTATCCATTTGTCTATTTATCTCATACCTAATGAAAGTATTTGAAGAGATTAAGAGATTTTTCTTTCCACCCTCATTGCAAGTATTTTTTCCTCTAAATCAATGTCTTCAACATAAGACGTTCAAGTAATTTTGTCATTATTTTTATGAAAAAAAATTGAAAATTATAATCCTATTACTAATTTTATCATTATTCAATATTTGAAAATTATAATCCTTTCCTTAAAGATAAAATGATACTTTTTTTTTTCAATAATTAAGATCATTGTACCTTTTATTCATTGAAAGATCGAAAAGGCATAAGATTCTAATTCTATGTCATTATTCAATTTTTAAAAATTATAATACTGATTTTTTTTTTAAATAATTGAGATCAGTGTCCCTTTTATTCATTGGAAGATCGAAAGGGCATAAGATTCTCATGCTCATACAGTCAATGCACTGCTCTTGATAGCGTAAAAGAAAACAAAATAAAAAAGCATAGATTTGACGAGGAGTCCAATCTAACTAATAATTCCATGATTCTCCTTGATAGGCGTCTCGTTTGTACATTGACGTGATCGGGTCAGGGCCGTAATGCTCCTCTCAAATCAATCCAAGAAAAAATAATCGACACTTCATATTAAAATCTTTGTTTTCCCATCTTACAAGAAAAAATAATCGACACTTCATATTAAAATCTTTGTTTTCCCATCTTACTAATGCATGGTGTTTGAATAATCATTAACTCTGAAGAACTCATTAAAACCTAGATTATATTAAAAAGTACATAAGTTCATTGCTGCACGATGTGAATAGTATAGACCGATGTATACAAGTTCATTGTCGCATGGAAAATCAAGCATAGAAGATGTTATTTTCCTTGTTTAGATTTAAATATGAGTTAGTTATGATTGATTTGGGATGGAATTTGACAGGAAAATGGGAACATTTTTTTAATGAAATATATTGAATTTTTTTTTGATGAATTCTTTGTTGAAACATTTTTTATGAACTTCAAAAAAATTTCTTGAAATTTTTTTTGATGATCTTTAAAAAATTTTTGTTGAAATTGTAAAAATTAATAATAGAGTTGTCAAAACAATCAAATTTTAAGGGTTGTTTCTTTTTGAAATTTTTAACCTAATAGTGATTGATCTTGGATTTAAATACCATTTGTTGAAACTTTTTTGATGACCTTTAAATTTTTTGGCTGTTTAGTTTTGAAATAAGTTGTCAAAACAATCAAATTTGAGGGGCTATTCGGTTTTGAAATTTTTAATTTAATAGTGATTGATCTTGGATTTAAATACCATCTCGATTATTGATCTTGGATTTAAATGCCATATGGATTATTATAACTGTTATAATTTGATAAATGCGAAAACACAAATTAACATGAGACAAAACACAGTCACGGAAATAACACAGAGATTTAACTTGGTTCACCCAAGGATTGGGCTAAGTCCCCCAAGCAAAGGTATCAGTTTTGTTTTATTCAGATCATGGAGATTACAACAGCTAGCTCACACTTTTCACCACTCCATTTTTGCCTCTACGGGCTTACATAATTTATATACAATTACATGAAAACGGATTATAGAATGCGCTCAAAACAAATTCTAACTTGGGCTGAATAGTTACAACCAACACTGAATTTTTGGATCTGAAATCCTAATCATGGGAACTTTGTTGTCATTGTTTCCAACAATCTCCACCTTCACAACAATTAACCTGATACCTTGCTCCTTCTTTTGTTCATCACCTTTTTTGTAAGCCAAGAGAAGCCAAACACCATTGTAGCTTCTCAAACATTACGGTTTTGTGAATATGTCTACGGAGTTCTCTTTTGTATGCACTTTCTCTAGAGAGACTCCACCTTCATCGATGACATGTCTTACAAAATGGTACTTGATAGGTGTATGTGGTTGGATTCTTAGCCAAGTGAATAACACTATGACTGTCACAAAGTAACTTTACTTTGTCCTGCATCCTTCCAAACTCACCAAACAAACCTTTCAACCAAACTCCCTCTTTGGAAGCATGTAAAGCAACTACATATTTTTTTTTGTAGTGTATAAAGCAACAATGTTTTGTAGCTTTGACATCCAACTAATAGCTCCACCTGCAAGAGTAAAGACATACCCTAAAGTCGACCTTCTCTTGTCCAGATCACCTGCAAAATCAGAATCAACATATCCACACACTAGCTCACCACCATTGTTATAGGTGATAACTGTAATCACTTGTGCCCCTCAGATACCGAAGCACCCATTTCACTGTTGCCCAATACTCTTTACCTATATTTTCCATAAACCTTCGTATACATTAGACGTCCTACTGCATTAGCATATGTTATTCAAGACATATATTCATTTTCTTCTTTTGTACTAGGACATAAACGTGAAGAAAGCTTAAAATGGGAAGCCAAAGGGACTGGAACCGGTTTTACATCGTTCATACCAAACCTCAAAAGTATCTTCTCAACATACTTATGTTGTGACAACCAAATCTTACCATTCCTCATGAATATCTCCATCCCCAAAATCTGCCTTGCTCCTCCTAGATCTTTCATATCGAACGTCCTAGCCATCTGAGCCTTTAACCTGTTGATCTCAGTTGTGCTTTTGCTTGCTAAAATCATATCATCAACGTACAACACTAAGATAATGAATATTTCATTATTTAATTTCTTAAAGTAGACACAATGATCATACTCACTCCTTTAATTTTGGCCTACCATGAAAGAGTCAAATTTCTTGTACCATTGTCTGAGCGACTGCCTCAAACCATACAATGATTTCTTGATCCTACAAACAAATTTCTTTGTTCTTTTGCTTGCTAAAAGCATATCATCAACATACAACACTAAGATAATGAATATGTCATTATTTAATTTCTTAAAGTAGACACAATGATCATACTCACTCCTTGTATAATTTTGGCTCACCATGAAAGAGTCAAATTTCTTGTACCATTGTCTGGGTGACTGCCTCAGACCATACAATGATTTCTTGAGCCTGCAACCAAATTTCTTGCTGCAATTATGAATGAACCCTTCTGGTTGTTCCATGTAAATTTCTTGATCCAAATCTCCATGTAAGAAAGCATTTTTAATATCTAGTTGCTCCAACTCCAAATCAAGCAATGCAACTAATGCTAACACAATTCGAATTGAAACAGTCTTTACAACTGGTGAAAAAATCTCATCAAAGTCAATACCTTCTTTCTCATAATACCCTTTTGTAACCAACCTTGTTTTGTACCTTTCCACCTTATCATCAACATCTTTCTTCAGTTTGTAGACCCACTTGCAACCTACAGATTTCCTGTCTTTTGGAACCTCTACCAGGTCCCATGTAGCATTCCTCTCTAATGATTTCATTTCATCCTTCATCGCTTCTTTCCATTTATCATTGTTTGAACCCTTCACAGCTTCCCGATAGCATGAAGGTTCATCATCATTAGTACTTAAAGAAACTGAAGAAACAAAATCATCATACCTTCTTGGAGGAACTCTGACCCATGTAGACCTCCTTAGGGAAGTTTTTGGTTCATCCACAATCTGTTGAATGTCATCATCCACGTTTTCTTCTGCAGGAAATTCTTCATGAACATCTTCAGAAACTTGTTCATGTTCACTTTCATCTGTATTTGAACTGGTTTCAAACTGAATCTGTTGATACTTAGGTACTTCTTGTTGTTTCATTTGAACATCTACATTTGATTTGATGAGAGATGATTCATCAAATATTACATCTCTGTTAATGGTGATCTTGTGGGTGGTAGGATCCCACAACCTATACCCCTTAATACCATCACCATATCCAAGAAAGATAAACCTTTTTTATTTTGGATCTAATTTAGAGCGTTGATGTTTCAGAATTAGAGCATAGGCATCACAACCAAAAACTTTAAGTTTCAAATAATTACAAGAGTGACCTGTCCATACCTCTTCTGGAATTTTGCATTCTATCGTTGTTGATGGTGATCGATTCACCAGATAACAAGATTTTGTTATTGCTTTTGCCCAGAGTTCCTACTGCAAATTGGCGTTACTAAGCATACTCCTTGCTCTCTCTAGAAGAGTCATGTTCATGCGTTCAACAACTCTGTTTTGCTGAGGAGTCTAGGCAATGGTTTTATGTCTATCGATCCCAAATTCCGTGCAATAATTCTCAAACTCCATTGACGTAAATTCACCACCATTATCAGTTCTTAAACATTTAATGGATCTACCAGTGCTCTTTTCCACTAAAGCTCTAAACTGCTTGAAAGCTGTAAATACATCAGCCTTACTCTTTAACATATAGATCCACACCTTCCTAGAGAAATCATTTATAAAAGTTACAAAATATGATGATCCTCCATATGAAATAGTAGGTGATGGTCTCCAAACATCATAATGGATATAGTCTAGGATTCCTTCACTGGTGTGTCATCCGGTTTTAAATCTCTGCCTATTCTATTTTCCATAAGCACAGTGCTTCCAGAAATCTAACTTTAAAGACTTTAGGATAGGAAGTAAATTGTAATCAGTTAATACCTTTAATCCTTTTTTGCTCATATGACCTAACCGTTGATGCCACAGTCGAACAAAATAACTGTCATTCTTAGATACTATGTCGCATGATCTAATTTAGACTTCCCTTCTAACAGAAATAGGTTACCAATGTTCTTTGCTTTCATAACCAGTAGAATTCCTTTGTAGACCTTCATAACTCCACCTTGAACAATGGTCTTATAACCTCCTCAGTCTAAGACTCCCAAAGAGATTAGGTTCTTCCTAAGATCAAGTACATGTCTTACATCAGTTAGTATTTTAGCAGTTCCATCAAACATTTTAATTCTAATGCTACCAATTCCCACAACTTTAGATGAAATATTATTACCCATGTAAACTACGCCATCATCTATAGACTGGTAATTTATAAACCACTGTCTATGAAGACACGTGTGGTTTGAGGCCAGAATCTAATAGCCATTGTTGATCATGATGTGAACCAATACTAATTGATAAAACTTCATCAACCATACCTGACCCTGTTGACGAACTTGTTTCAGCTGTGTTTGCTTCCTTCCTCTCCTTTTGGGGGTCTTTTTTGGAGACTTGTTGTCGCTTCCAATAGTCCTTCTTCAAGTGTCTAGATTTTCCACAAAACCAGCACTTGAGCTTGCTCTTTCTGCCCTTCGAGTTTGACCAAGAGAAGTTCCTCTGACCTTGTCCTCTTTCTTTTGGTCTGCCTCTGATCACTAATGCCTCAGATGTAGATGTTTCTAGATTTGATTTCTTCCTTGTTTCCTCAGACAATAAAGCTCCAACAGTATCATCAAACTCAATACTTTCTGTCGAACCAAAACTAATAGAAGTAACGAAATGATCCCATGACGCGGGCAAAGAACACAATAAAGTAATTGCCTTGTCTTCAGATTCAAATTTCAATCCAAGTATGGGTGACCGCTTCTTGAAGCATGTGTTACCCTCTATCCTAGCTTTTTTATTGATGCTCTTATTGCTATCTTTTCCACCACCTTGGTTTTCAATCTCAGGTGTGCTTCCCACTAGTTCCTGGCATAAGTGGATTCAGTGATACTTAAAAACCAACAACATAAGCAAAAGCATAACCATAATTTTATGTTTCGTTGTTTCCCTTAGTCTGTTTTGATTTGGAAATGGATGGAACCCTGTTTTGATTTGGAAATTGAGATTGATAGCCTCCCATGAAATTGAAATGATGAGTACAAAGTTAAGAGGGGTAGAAAATCGAAAGTTTAGCAAAGAGGTTGATGTTTTCTCCATTTGTAATCAATTATTTGATGCAAAATAGTCTCTTTTCTTTTCATTCCCTTGATAACTAACCTGAAATCAATTGAAGCATAACTACAGAATAATCATTGGGAATTATTCAAATAAGGCAAGTTCAATCAAGAAAATTAACCAAGAACATACATATATGCTTGCTCTTGTTTACCTAGCCAGTCCTAGATATCCAAATCATTGGGCGACACCAACAAATAAGGCAAGTTCAATCAATAAAATTAACCAAGCACATACATATTACCTAGCCAGTCATCGATATCCAAATCATTGTAGGACACACTTCCACCAACTCAATATCCAAAGCATTGGGCGGCACCAACATTCCAAGTGCCTACTAATATTCTTCCAATCACCAAAGAAGAAAATATTATGAAAAGGAAAACATAGTGAGTTGTGGTTCGACATCCTAAATCGATAAAGAATAGAAAAACTGGAGCAAATATGAAATTGACTAACTTGATTTCTTTTGTGTCTATGTACTATGCTCGCATTGTCTAAGAGATGACTATGTATATCTATCCAGATAAAGTAATATAAATAGTAATAAAAATACTGAGAGGAAAGTTAGTTCTTACCCGTTACAGGGCTCAACTCGAAACTGCTTGTTCAACCAACAATGGAAAGAGCATTTCTCTGATTCTCAATAGTAGTGGAGCCATATTCTTGAATTTGGGTTTCATACGCAGTCTTCTCTTGAATTTTGTGTATGTATAGAGCATACACTGCGTCTTTTCCATGCATCCACCGAAGCTCAATAAGCTTCAAGATTGTAAAACACTGGAACTATAGGAACCCTACAAAATAATGGAAACCCAAACAAAAAAGTGTGAGAGATTTAATAGTCACCTGCACAACAATAGATGTGGTAAAATCTGTTACTGGATTCACCAATATAGTGTGCAAAAACCATTTTCGATCCACACCAGTAACTTGGTCATTGAATGGAACTAGAAACCACACCAGAAACTGCACCATTTCCCCACAAACTGCAAGCTAGAAAATAAGTACAAATAGACCCCACAAACTCGAATCGAAAAAATTAGTAGAAATAGACCTCACAACTACAGATTTAGGGATATATTGTAAACTTCCACTATTGTATTTATTTGCAGAAATAGGCATCTCATCCTAGTGATTTAATCCAACAAATAAATCTGTCAGATTTTCGTCTAAAATTGTCTGTGATGCCTATATATTTTGTGGGATTTTTGTCCAAAATTGAAACGATATATCCAAAGGTGAGAGCATAAGAGGCATCGAAGCATAGGATTAGAAAAATAATCGGATAAGCCACCTCGATACAAGGCATAGGTAACAACATGAGCAAGGCTAACACAGATGAAGGTTGAGTGTTTTGGGCATCTTCAACTACAGAAACACTAATTTTAGAAACTCTCTGCAAGTTTTTTGAAGGATTAGCAGCTATAGAAATGGCAGACTAAACCACTGTGTATTCTACGTCTACCAGCAAAGGTAGAAAAACTGGAGAAACGACCTTGCAGGCTCAATAGAGCTGAAACAACCTTTGCCTTACAGGATTCAATGGCTCAGGGATGGAGTATGTGTGAAGAGTAGGGCTTGACGGACCAAGAAAAGTTAGAGACTCTGCATTCCACGGTGGTTGGAGGAAGGATGGTGGTGCTACCATCTTAGCAAGTGGCTGACTCTTTCGAGAAGAGCATCCCACAACTGGCGTTTTTATATGATTGTTAATAGGCTGCGAAAAGTGTTTGAGGGCATGTGGCATTTTCCTTATTAGTTATCTTAGGTCTATCATAATGTATTTCAGATATAGATCTTTTAGATTAAGGTCTATTCATGTGGGTTAGAGATCTATATAATTATTCTTTAGATATATTCATGATAGTATGAGATCTATATACTTGTGCATTACATCTATAGAATTTTGTTTTAGATCTAATGTTGACTGTTGTTTTTAACCTATCAACTCATATCATAGTTTTGTTGGAGATTCAGTGTGTGTAGGATCCATTTATAGGTGATTGCAATGGAGCTAATGGTAAATATCGAAAAGCTTACTAGGCAAAAGTTCACCATATGGAGGTAAAAAATGGAAGATACACTGACTTTGAAAGATCTGCTACTAATTGAGGGAAAATCAAAGAAACCCTCATCGATGACTTATGAATGCTGGGAGAAGTTAGATCGAAAGACAATAGCTACTATTCGATAGTATTTGGCAGACATGGTATACTTCCATGTCTCACAAGAAAAGACAGTCAGGTCCTTATGGAAAAATCTTCATGATTTATATGAACGAGGTGGTCAAGAAATAATTTTTGATGAAGACATTGTTTAATCTCAAAATGAAGAAAGGGTGTTCAATGGCTCAACATTTAAATGAGTTTCACATCGTGTTGAACTAGTTCATTTCGTTGAAGATTGTATTTGATGATGAGATCCAAGCACTTCTAATCTTGAGCTCAATGCCAGAAACTTGGCAGAACTAGGTTGTCACCATAAGTAATGCAACATTGAAAGATAAATTATGTTTTGAAGATGTTTCTAATATATTATTAAATGAAGAGATGAGCAGGTCTACAATGAAGAGCAATGAAATTGACAACCACTAAGTGAAAGCTCACCACAAAATTTAGAATTTGTAGGTCTACAAGGCCACATAGGTATTCATTAAGGTATCCTCCCTCACAATATATTTTATTGATTGATGAAGGTGAATGTTCTTGTTTTCAGGAAGCATGTGAAGGAGAAAATGGTATCAAATGGCAAAAGGCCCTGCAAGAAGAGATAAAATCCATGCATGATAATAAGACATGGGATTTGGTTGGAAGTCCAAAAGGGAGAAAAGTTTTAAAGAAAAAGTGGGTGTATAGAGTAAAACGTGAAGGCGAAAATCAACAATTATTTAAAGCAAGGCTAGTTGTGGAAGGATTAGAGCATAAACAAGGTGTTGATTTATAAAAAAACATTCTCCCAAGTTCTCAAAATGTCATCAATACGAGTAGTACTTGGTCTTATCATTTCTATATATTTAGAATTGGAACAACTATATGTCAATACAACCTTCTTACATGGAAATTTGGAAGAAGAGATATATATGGAGCACCTAGGGGGGTTTATTGAAAAATGTAAAGAAAATATGGTCTACAGGTTGAAGAAGAGTTTATATGGGTTGAAACAAGATCCTCATCAATGGTATAAGAAATTTTACTCTTTTATGCTTGATCATGGTTTTAAAAGGATAAATGTAGATCATTGTGTGTATATTAAAAGAGAGGAAAATGGTAATTTAATTGTCTTATTATTATATTTTGATGACATGTTGATTTTCGGAAAAGATAATTTCATGATTACCACATTAAAAGAAGAATTGAACAAGACCTTCACAATGAATAATTTAGGATGAGAAAGGAAAAGTTTGGGGATGCAAATTATATGTGACATGAAAAGAAAGAAACTATGCTTGTCACAACAACAATACCTTGAAAAAGTATTGGAAAATTTTAATATGGCTAATTCAAAACCTGTAAGTACACAACTTGCTTCTCATATTGAATTAACATCTAATCAATTCCCCACCAGTATTGAAGGAAAAGAAGAAATTTCCAAAATTCCATATGCTTCAGTAGTAGGAAGCCTAATGTATGCAATGGTATGCACTCGCCCTGACATTGCACATTGAGTGGGAGTTGTAAGTAGATTTCTTGCAAACCTAGGAAAGGAGCATTAGAATACAGTTAAATGGATTTTCAGATATATTATAGAATCAATTGATTATTGTTTGTGATTTCAAGGTACTGATACCTTGTTGGAAGGACTTACAGATGTTGATGTTGATATGGGAGGTGACATGGATTCTAGAAAATCCACAACATGCTACATCTATACTTTTGCAGGAGTTTCATTCTCATGGGTATGATCTAGATTACAAAAGGTGGTGGATCTTTCTACCATGGAGGCTGAGTATAATGAAAGAACTGATGCATGCAAGGAGATGCCTTGGATGAGGAGGTTCTTAGAGGAACTAGGTGTGCAACAAGAAAAGTATGTATTGAATTGTGATAGGGAAAGTGCAATCTATATTGCTAAAAATATTGCCTTCCATTCTAAGAAAAAACACATGGATGTTAGATATCATTGGATTCGCCAAGTTCTAAATGATGAGCTACAACAATTGGAGAAAATACACACAAAATACAATCTAGTTGATATGTTAACAAATATTTTGCTAAGAAATAAGCAGGAGCTTTGTAGAACCTTAGTTGGTCTCATCCAAACATGATGAAGATATTTTAGGATTGGGTGAGTAGCAAGGAGATAGAAATTATAGTAGAGGCTTCAATTTGGTCTCAAGTGGGAGATTGTTGTATGTTAGACCAAATAATAAAATAATTGAATTTCTTGAATTCTTAAAACTTCCTGAATGTACTCTTCTAAAGAGTTCGACATTATTCTATCTTATTATATGAGAGCCTATATATGTATTCTTGCTCTCACATAAAAGGTACACGAAGGAGTAGAGATGAAATAGAAGGAGTAGAGTTGAAGGTTGATGTATCTATTTGTTAATAAGAAATAAATATTGATCATTTCCCAGTAGTTTTTCCTTGTTGGGTTTTCCACCTAAAATATTTGGAGTTCTGTTATT
>JASDQU011404445.1:18606-61273 GCA_032191745.1 Picea mariana
ATATATGGTTTTATATATGTTCTGGTTGATTGATTAGTTTTCTCATCCACCTGTTATTCAAACCTATCTGACAATAGCTCTTGAAGGCCTTGTGTTGCATGATTATATTTGAGACTGTCTTGAGAATATAACTCATAGTTTCAGATATTCATCTTGATCCAAAACCCCAACACATAATTGAGAAAATAGTTCCTAAAAAAATTGAGTTACCATGCATCTCTGATTTACATCCTAGGATAGTTTCCTGGAGTGATAACACCACCTATCATCTAATAAGGAAAAAAGGGAAGTTTGGAGGCTTCATTACATTAATTGCATTAAGTTGATATTATAGTAGAATTGTGTTTTCCAATGTTTTTTCTTGTTTTGTCATCAATGTAATACTTTAAAATTGGAGTAAAATCGAAATGGAAATTTCAAAGTTTTGGAGTAAAATCCAAATGGAAATTTCAATGTTTAGTTTTATAACATTTGAAAAAGTTGGAGGAAATTAGAAAGAAGTAAATTAATGTAAGAATATTGCTGAGTCTTTACAATGGATTTCTTTAAGTCTTTAAATAGGCTTCATCACATGCTAATATTATGGAAAATACCATGAGTTACCCAATAGCATGGGCCCATAAACCTTAAACAATAAATCCATCATTGATTGTATCAAGGTTATCTTAACAAATGTAACATTCCCCCCTTTAAACTTGTACACATGATACACTTTTTCTTTATATCCATGTGCTTTGGTTAGAAAATCAATTTTCAAAGGTATATTTTTACTTACCTTGGTGAATCTCACCAAGCGGGCTAAAGAATACATTGATGAAGGCATTTTCTGCCTATAAATGGTAAACTCATCATTGATTGTATCAAATTTATCTTAACTAATTTATGACATAGTAACATTAACCCAACAATTAATAGGTGGAAAAATTCAACTCAATTTTGTAGAAATTCTTTCCTAAATCTTGTAGAAGTTATAGTTCCAGTAACTTTTTCCTTGGTGATTTTGATCTATTTTAAAACAATCCATATCAAGTAAATTTTGAAAAAATGAATGAAAAAGTGAAACTTTACCTTACTAGAAAAAAGGACTCTCAAGAAAGTGTATCCACTTATTACCTCATTCCAATTTGAAATGGAACTCCAAGTTCCATTTTTGTTTTAATATGGTTTATTCATTTTCAAATGCTAAGGAGTAAAATAATCATCAATTTTCCCTTTAGTCTTTTCAACCTCTATCCACCCCTTAGAGAAGGTTCCATGATGATTAATTGTGGATTAGAAGGAGGATGTATATGATTCTCACATTGCACCAACTCCTTATCCGAATTTGAGTTGTTAGATTGATGGAGGTTCTTCATTCCCTTTGATGGAGTTTCATTTGTTACTACCACCATAAGGGGAAAGCCTAGTATTATTGTTTATTTCTCTATCCAATGAAAAGGGCTCATATTTTTCAATGTGCCTCTTCATCATCCGATAAATGCCACTCAAATGGTTTTCATTCTTTGGGTTTGGGTTTATTTCAATTTTTCCTTCTAAATAAACTCATGTTTGACATAAGTCTTATAAATGCCTTGCTTATTGACAAAGTTGACATCAAAATGTTGTATTTTCAATGTTCATAATCCAATTCGTGACCCTATTTGAAACCTTTTCTTAAAGGACCAGCTTATGTGGAAATCATTTCCTAATATATATATATATATATATATATATATAAGGATCGAGTTTGAAGCAATTTATATCTATTCTTAAATATCTATCCAATGTATTTTCAATATCTTAAAAAAAATGTGAAATCTAAAAATCAAAAGTGTATTGACAAATTTGGGAGACATACATAAAGAGATTTTATTGATAGAAAGGATGGGTTAAATTATGGGACCTCTTTTTATATAAGAAGAAAACCCAGGTTCTTGAGTTTTTCAACATTTCAAACATATAGAAGAGTCCATGTTCAAGGGATGTCCATGAAATGGATGGGATGAATAAGAAACAAAGAGATTCAATTGATTAGTATAGATTTGTTACGTTTTTATTGTGAGGAAGACTCTTCCCATTAGACATTATTCTCTAGACTCATTGTTATATTCTATTGTTGATATTTTTTCAAATTGATTTATGATTGGTCTCTAGCTATTGCCAAGTTTTAAACCATCATCTTTATGTAAAATTTTGTTGTTCTTCTCTATCACACTAGCTTCTCTTATTATTCTTTTCATATAACATTATTATCCACCCAACATTCACATTTACATTCGACATAACACAACCCTCATCCTCCAAGATTTATATTTCATTATTGACTTGTCAAGGAAACCATGCGTAGCTTGTGTGTCTTATTATGAAAATACCAAATCCAAACAAACAAGAAATGATCCAAAGACATTAATAAACACTACAGATAAATACATAACCAAAATTTCATTTATCATTATATATATTGGTGTCCACTCAAAAATAAATTGGTTGGAGATCCACTTGAACACTCCATCTACATATTTGGGTTTGAACATTGAGATCGAACAAGAATAATCTGAACATTTGGAGTTTAAAGGAAATTGGATGTGTTGTATATTTGATGACAATTGAATCTCCATCTCTGCCATTCTCTTATTGACTATGCTATTGAAAGTTGACCAACTGAAGGGAAGTGAATTGGCCGACTAAGAATTAAGTCAACACAAGTAACAAGGTAAGTCCACAATTCAGATATAGACCATACGACCATGGGGATGATAAATTAACCAGTCGAGGAATGAAGTGCAATCAAGAATTGATGTATGACACCTGGGATGTCTGTACGACACATCAGAGGGGGTAAATGACTCAACAACTAATTGAAATTCCCAAGTAAAAGAAGAAATCGACCCAACTATCTAAGATTGGGCTAGGGGGAATGTATGTATGGCGTATACAATCTCATCGGCTTCCTAGGTAATGAAGGAATTCAACAAACTATGGAATTAAATCCATTGGGAAGATGAGAACATCCAAGCACAGGAATAAGCGAGTTTATCAGTGAGAGAACGACCCATGCAATCTTAATTCAGCTCAAGCATTGAGAATATTGGTCGAGGCAATGAACATGATTGAGGGGAAAAGAGATCAAGTCTATAAAGTGAGAAAAACACACAACGGTCTGAAACTGTTAAATATAATGTAACCTCAATTGGCTGACTGTACACTGCCAGCTGTCCTGGCCAGTTGTACTTTCATTTCTTGATTTGCTTGAGCCTATTTAGCTCAGCTATCTTTCCTTTTGCTAAACACTTTTTTTTTCATTGTATTCTTTTCCTTACATTCTCAATATACTGAATATTGTTTTATGCTCTGTTCTTTCTCTCTGCATTTTTTTCTTCACAATTTATCATGGTATCAGAGCTTCAGAAGTAAGCCTCTTCACACAGTCTGGAGAGCAACACGATCCTCTACAGCGTAAAGCTTTGACTGTTCACGAGAGCATAGGACGCGAACTACTTCACAAAGTCTCGAGAGAAAGCCGTCATTCACATTCCACTCAAAAGATCGTTGCAGAAAGCATGCACGAGGTAGTAGAGCGTTATATGCTCGAAAGTTCGAGGAGAAGAAACTGAAGAAGGGAGCAATAATAAGGAATCGTGAAAAATTTAAAGATCACGTCAAAGATTCACAAAAGACTGCAACAACGGGTAGAAATGTTTAAAGAGTTTTAGAAATTAATTCACTTTCATGAAAGATTACTGTAGGAAGCAGAAACATTTAAAGATCTCGTGAAACTCTTGCAAAATAGTGAAATATCGGTAAATCTTTGCAGAAGCAACAAAGAACACGTCAAAGGAGAAAAGGAAAGCATTTGTAGTTGTAAGATTGGTCCTACGAACATATCTGAGGCGTAAATCCAGTTCAAAAAGGATGAGGAGAGCACAGAAAAGGCCAAAGAATTTCAGTCGTTAGATTTTGCACAGAGGACCGATAGTCGTCAGATCCGGGAGAAAGTGCATGAGGTTTAGTCCTCTGGAGTGCACAGGAGAAATTCAGAATCGTGAAATCCTGAAATCATCTGGATCGTCCATCAAGGAGGACACATGGCGAGATCTCGGCATTTCACTGATTCGCAGGAAGTAAAGGTCAGAAGACTGCTGTGAGAATTAGCGAATCGTGAAATCCTGATTCATTCTAGACCATTGGATTGAGAAAGATCATGAGTTGTTGATCTGACTCTATCGTAAAATCGAGAATCAGGAGTTGGACGAGAAAAGGATACTGCACTCCAAACCCTGATACGTGAAATCCCGAAATCATGAAATTACTCAAAAGAAAATTTCGAGAAAGAATCTGGACCGTCCATCTCAGAGGACAGGTGGCAGAAGATCCAAGCGCCATCTCATTTCGACATTTTGGAGTTCGCGGTTTTGAAAACTCTGTGATAAGAGTTCTAAACTCGCAAAATAACGAGTTGCGAAAATCCTGAGAGGATCTGGACCGTCATATCATAGGAGGATCTGGATCGTCAGATCATAGGAGGATTTAGACCGTTGATTATCCAAAAGGGAAATTTCTTCACCTCGAAATAACGGGAGTCCGAAGGACCCAGGCTCATTGCAGCCAAACTCCCGAAGTCCTAAAATGTGAAATTGTGAAAAGACGTTCGAGAAGGAAAAGTGCCAAGATATTTGGAAATTCGGCATTTTGGCCATTCAGGAGACAAGAAGTCAGGCAACTCAACATTGAAAGTCTCGAAACACAAAATCTTGAAAAGGCGTTTGAATAAGCACCAGGATATTTTAGACTTTGGCAAATTGAGGGACAAAGAACCGACGAAGGCATTGCTATTCTCTGAATCACGAAAATCGAGTAGCGCTTGAACATTTAGGTGCGTGGTCACATTGAATGGATACTAAGGGCCAATCCAAGGCCATTAAGCTCTCTTCGGCATTTCAGTGACCAGAGGTTGGAGAGACAAGATTTCAGAGAACTTATATAACGAAGTCCCAAAGTGAGAAAGGTCGAAGCCAGACTCGTGAAACCGAAACTTGTGAAATCCTAAATCATACAGGAAATAGGAAAATACAAAATTTACCAAACATTTCTTTTCTGTTTTGTTCAAATTCTTTAAATATGGCGACATCTAGAAATTTAGGACCAACTCCGGGTCTGATTCTTCTTGGAAAGAACTATGAGTTCTGGTCTCTTCGAATTAGATCGTTCTTGGAAGCACAAGAGTGCTGGGATCCAGTGGATCTTGGATATGTGGAACCAGATGTAGCAGAACTTGCCGCCATGACAAACCAACAGAGAATTACTGAGGCAACTCAGAGAAACTGAGAAAGTAAAGCTAAATTCAAGATTCAAAATTTTGTGGACGACTCGATTTTCTCAAAAATCAGAGGCACTCGTACTTTAAAATAGGCCTTGGACATCCTTAAATCAGCTTACCAAGGAAATGACAAGGTCAAAACAGTTAAACTACAGACCTTGAGGATGCAATTCGAGACTCTAAGAATGACAGAGTCTGAAAATGTGGATCAGTTTATGACCAAAGTCATGGGCATAGTGAACCAGATCAGATTGACGGGTGAAGCCATGCCTGATCAACGCATTGTTGAGAAAGTCCTCATAAGTTTACCAACTAAATTTGAAATGGTCATTACAGCAATCCTTAAATCTAAGGATCTGTCACGTTTTTCAACAGATGAACTAATTGGTTCTCTGGTGACACATGAGACCAGACTACATCTAATAGATGAGTCAATCGCAAATGCCTTTAAAACTCAATTCTCCTTTAGTAGAGGGAGAGGCAGAGGAAGAAGAAGAAGTCACCACAGAAGAGGAAGCAGTCTCAGTAACCCTCATTCTAGTGGAGGATACAGACAACATCACCCGAATCAACACTCCCAAAGACAAAGACAACAGAATCAGAATCAGAGTTTCCAGGCTCAAAGAGGCAGAGGGAGAAGATCAAATGACAAATCAAGCATACAATGCTATTACTGCAAAAAGTATGGGCACTATGAATCTGAATGCAGAAAGAAGCAAGCAAATCATCTCTCAGGAAGAGAACATGTGTCAAATCATAAGGGAGAAACCTGAGGAGGTATGTTTCTCTCATGTCACAAGACTGAAGAACAACCTAAAGATCTCTAGTTGTTGGATAGTGGATGCAACAATCACATCACAGGTAACAAAGATTGACTTTCATGCATTGATTCTTCAACCTCATCTGATATTACACTTGGAAATGATTCCTTAGTCAAAGTTCAAGGAAAAGGAACTGTACATATTCTTACTAAACAAAATTTAAATAAAGACATAAACAATGTCTATCATGTTCCAGATCTGAAACATAATCTGCTAAGTATAGGACAGCTCATTGAACATGGCTATAAAGTACTCTTTGAGGGAGCATCTTGCAGGATATATGACAAAACCCCTAGCAGAAAATTGATTTCTGAAATCCACATGACTCAGAATAGGATGTTTCCCCTTACCCTCAGAACTGCAAATCTGAACCAGACATATGCACAAAGTGCATCCACCCCCAATGAAACTATGGTTTGGCATACAAGATTTGGAAATCTACCCTTTAAGAGTCTAAGTCTTCTTCAGAAGCACTCCATGGTCAAAGGTCTTCCCATCTTCAATGAACAAAATTCCCCATGCGAGTCTTGCATACTTGGAAAACATAAGAGAACTAGTTTTCCACAGTCCTCAACTCAAGCCAAACAACATCTTGAACTTGTTCACACTGACCTCTATGGACCAATTCAAATAGAGTCCATAGGTGGTAGCTTTTATTTTCTAACCTTTATTGATGATTTCAGCAGAAAAATATGGATCTATTTTCTCAGACACAAGTCTGAAACTTTTGCAAAATTCAAAGAATTCAAGGCAGAAGCTGAAAAACAGAGTGGCAAATATATAAAATCACTCAATTCTAATGTAGGAGGAGAATACAACTCCAATGAATTTGCAAATTTCTACAAATCACAAGGCATTATCATGCAAACAACAACTAGTTATACTCCACAACAGAATGGAGTGGCTGAAAGGAAAAATCAGACAATAATAAATATGGCAAGAACACTTGTCAAACATAAATGTTTGTCAAATATTTTTTGGGCTGAAGTAGTAGCATGATTAGTTTATCTCTTGAATAGATTTCCAACCACAAGTCTAAAGAAGAAAGTCGCTCAAGAAGCATGGAGTGGGACAAAGCTAAATGTTGCACATCTAAGAACATTCAGATGCATATCATACGCTCACATACTTTCTGAATTAAGGAATAAATTGGATGATCGAAGTGAGAAATGTATCTTCACTCGATATAGTGAAACATCTAAAGCTTACAGACTTTACAATCCAATCTCTTAGAAACTAATTCTCAGTAGAGATGTAAAATTTTTGGAAAATCAATTCTGGAATGAATCAGAAAATCAACAAATGGATAGTCAAAATCCATTGCTGCCCAGTTCTAAAAACACAGAAAATTCAGGACAACAAGTACCTCAACCTGCTCTTCCAAGATTCCAGGTACAAAGACAACCTGAAAATTCTCAGGATAACTCAACTTCAAATAGGGACTCATTCTCTGAAACTCAAAATCAGATAACTCGAAGTTTGAGAGATATCCATTAGCAGTTGGATGACATTGAACAACACAATCTTTTTGCACTAATGTCATGTCAACCTACATCTTTTAAAGAAGCAACTAAGGAGCCACATTGGATTCAAGCCATGAACCAAGAAATTGACTCCATTGAGAAGAACAAGACATGGGATCTTGTTGATTTGCCAAGTCACAAGAAGAGTATTGGTGTCAAGTGGGTTTACAAAACTAAACTCAATGAAAAAGGGCAGATCAAAAAACACAAGGCAAGACTTGTTGCCAAGGGATTCTCACAACAACCTAGTATTGATTATGGTGAAACTTTTGCTCCAGTAGCAAGATTAGACACTATAAGGACTCTATTGGCCATAGCAGCCCAACAAAACTGGAAAGTGTACCAGATGGATGTCAAGTCAACATTCCTGAATGGCTTCTTAGAAGAAGAGGTGTATGTAGATCAGCCACCTAGATTTGAAGTACAAGAGAAGCCAGCCAAAGTATATCAGTTGAAAAAATCCTTGTATGGCTTAAATCAAGCTCCAAGAGCTTGGTACAACAGAATTGACACTTACCTGATCAAAAGTGGTTTCAACAGAAGCCAAAACGAGCCAACTCTTTACACCAAAACAGATCAGCATGGTAAAATTTTGATTGTATGTTTATATGTTGATGACATGATATATAATGGAAATATTGAGTTAACCAGTTTTAAACATGCCATGCAATCTGATTTTGAGATGACAGATCTTGGCATAATGAAATATTTTTTGGGGATTGAGGTTGATCAATCAACCAAAGGAATTTTTGTCTGTCAGAAAAAGTATGCAGCAGACATCATCAAAAGATTCTGCATGGAAGAATGCAATCCAACAAAAACCCCTATACCCCTAGGAAAAAAATTGAGCAAGAAAGATGAAGGACCTACAGTGGACCCTACCCTGTACAAAAGCTTAATAGGTAGTTTGTTGTATCTTACAACAACTAGGCCTGATATTATGTATGCAACTAACCTTGTTTCCGGATACATGGAATCCCCCAAAGATTCTCACTGGAAGATGGCGAAACGAATTTTGAGATATGTTGCAGGAACTCTCAATTTTGGCTTATGGTACACTAAATCTAATAGTAATCAACTATCTGGTTACACAGATAGTGATTTTGCAGGCAACCTAGATGACAAGAAAAGCACCTCAGGACATGCTTTTCACCTGGGTACGAACCTGATTTCATGGGCATCAAAGAAGCATCCAATTATATTAATATCTTCTTCATAGGTAGAGTATGTCGCTGCTACCTCAGCTTCTTGTCAAGCTGTGTGGCTGAGAAGAATATTGAAAGATATGTCACATACATAAAATGATCTAACTCCTATTTTCTGTGACAATACTTCAACAATTGCTGTATCCAAAAATCATGTGTTTCACAAGAAAAGAAAACACATTGACACTCGCTTTCACTTCATTCATGAGCTAGTCAATAACGGTAATATTGCACTTCAATTCTGTGGCTCTCGAGACCAACTCACAGATATCTTCACAAATTCACTGGGAAACTATGTTTTTTATTTTTAGAGACAACACTTGGGCATAATTAGTGTTGATGTTTGTAACTGTTGAGTTTAAGAGGGAGTGTTAAATATAATGTAACCTCAACAGGCTGACTGTACACTGACAACTGTCTTGTCCGGATGTACTTTCATTTCTTGATTTGCTTGAGTCTATTTAGCTCAGTTATCTTCCCTTTTGCTATTTTTTTTTTTTTTTTATTGTATTCTTTTCCTTACATTCTCAATATACTGAATACTGTTTTCTAATTTGTTCTTTCTCTATGCATTTCTTTCTTCACAATTTATCAAAAATGAATGGCTTACCTACTAAATTCCATGAGTTGGAATTAGAAACGTAGATGAGAATGCAATGACTCTTTTATCACAACCCTCAATCTCCCTCACTCAAATAATTGACGGTCGAAATTATTTTTCTATTGGAGTGACCTGGTCTTGGTCCTAAAGCCATCACGGTTGAAAATAATTACCAACTAACATTATTCACAACTAAAAAAACACATCCCTTAAACTCCAGTGGCCAGCAATGGTTGTGGATTCCATTAACCATTGCGTTTAAAAAACATATGCAGAGGCAACAACGAATTAAATTCTACCACTCATAAATAAAATCAAACTCATAATTAAAAAATGATTTTACCCCAGAAATCCATATGGGAAAACTGGATTCGAATGGGGCTCAATATTTTATTTTGCTATCTCTGGTTACAACATTATTCCTCCTCCTTTCCTTGGATCAAAAAGACCTTTTGCAAATGAGAGCGAATAAGGAAATAGGGCGAGCTAGGGGTAAGGGAAGAAAAACAACCATGACTCTCCAATTCCAATTTCTCTGATTTCTCCTCTATTATTTTTTTCAATTTTATTAAATTATCAATTCATTTTTTCCCTTAATATTTTTTTTTTCTTATTTGACTTTGGTTATCTGTTACACAGTTTGAATAACCTTCATAAATTATCACATTATCTTGCTAGTACTGAGTCTCACCCATTCATTTGATTCGCATCAATTTCAGATCATGGGCTTGTGCGATGTAAGGACAATATAATTGGAGGAAGAAGAAATGTCATATCTCAGATCTGATATACAGATGTAGACCCAAGGGAATAAACAAAGAAATAAAGTTGCAAAGAGACGTTTTTGTAGCAGAATGAAAATTTCCAAGGGAATAAATGATGTACAAGCATTTTTACCATAGGTTAGTTCATCCCCTAAAAATTATAGGCACTCGGATTCCACCGTTGGGATGCACAAGATTGTAGATCAAGGTAGAATATCTTTCATTACTATGATACACTTATAATATGATTTTTGGATTCATCTTCCAAGAGGGATGCACAAAATTGTAGATCAACGTAGAATATCTTTCATGCTATGATACACTTATAAGATGACTTTGGATTCATCTTCCAAGAAGTCACTTGAACTTGCAATTATTATTTCTATCACTTGTGACATTTCATATTTATTCTCAAATAAATAACCATAATTCTAATAGATTAGATTTGTACCAACATAACTTATCTTTAAAAATTTAAATTTTTAAAAATATATATATTTTAAATTTTAAAATAATAAATTAAAACAAAACTTTACTTAATATTTAATAACTCTCCATATTTACTTATCACCTCACCTATTTTAAGAGATGTCATTTTTACTGGTTAATTAAATAAAAACATAAAAAAATGGCTATGGAGATAGAAGTTTTTTTTTGTTTTCATCGAGAAAAATAGATCCCCCATTGGGACGATGGGACAACCTACCCTAGAATGGTATCCATACTCACCTTCTCAACGACTAGGGAAACCGAATCTCCACACTTATCAACCAACGTACAACTATGGGCTACACATGTACAAGACTAGAACCTGGTGGTCTTTTTCTATTCCAATATACCATTATCTATACCATTTTACAAAAGACAGTGTTTAAATGTGCAACATAAAATTGTGAATATTGTGATTTCATTAAAAGTGCAATAATTGTGAAAATTGTGATTTCATTAATTCTGCAATAGAAAATAGAAAATTGTGATTTCATTAACAATTATATATTATATAGACTAATATTTATTTGAAAATTTAAAATCGCAAAAGGGAAAACATCATAATAAAACATCAAGGTTAGCAGTACCATGCACACAATGAGCCTTACAACATACAATAAAGTTACATTACCATAACATATCACCACATAATCATTGGGGCAAATTCCTCATCTTCTTCTCGTAGTTATGGATCAGTTGTGTTTAAGTTGCAAGGAAATACCACTCAACAGACGTAAAGGCAGACTCAACCCAAGTACATGAGTAGAGAAAACTTACCTTCCACCATAAAATGAATCACAAAAGGCTGTTGTAGAGTGATGTCCTCTATCAGGTTAGTCTCACCCTGTAACACACTCAACCCCTAGGAGCTTTTTTAATGTGTGGGGTATCAAAATTTTGTTTCCCTTAACTCTCTCTAGGTTCCCCTTTCACCAAAGTGCAGGTTCTTCCAAACCCCCAGGCTCTTTCCTGGCCCCTTTGAAGGATTTGAACAGAAGACGCTAGATTTCCATGCTAGGCCCCTTCCTTCATATGACCTCGGGCTATGCCTAGGCACCAAATCAAAGGGCGCTTCGGAGCTTCATGCTCCAGGTGTTCTCGACACACCTCACTTTGAATCTGCCAAACTCCGAGCTCGCGAACACACATGGACCAGATCTATGGTTCTCACTTCTTTCACAACCGACGACTGCGATTTACTTTGGGACTTTGGCGTTCAGGAGTTTCGAATGCTCCAAACACCTCTTTCCTCTGAAGTGCTATGTTCCCTGAGTTACAAATCGAGCGCCAAGTGTTTTCCTCGATCAATGGTAGAGATATGTTCTTTGCCTCGCTTCGGGCGACTTGCAGTCAACGCTCCTCTATGTTCTTTCTTTTGGGTTACCAATCCTCTGAGGTAACATATCTCATGTGAGTTGTCCTATTCCAATGGAAGGGTATGATGAACTCTGATGCTTCAGCCTTCGAGAGTTCTCGTGCCTTTACTTTTCAATTCCTCCATAGTGACTTTCCCTTGGAGTAAATCTCTAGTATCCATGTGTTCCTACGATAGACAGCTAGGATGATTCCTTACCTTTGGAACTTCAGACGACTTCTGATTAATGTGTGACCCTCTTAGATCGACGGTCATGATTTCCTTCAACAGTTCAGGCTTCAGGAGTTCTCAACTTGCGTGAACCCACTTTCCTTCAAGGTGACTATCTTCTGAAATGGAAGATCTGCTGACACCTGTCCTTAGCTGACGAACGAATCAGATGAACTCCAACTCTTTGGGCTTCAGGAGTTCTTGTTCAACACACTCACTTTTATCCCCGAGTGACTTTTCTCTAAAATATTAGATCTTCTGCCACACGTCCCTTTCCAACAGATGGTTGGGATGAATTCGGGACTTCAGCCTTCGAAAATCCTCGTGCCTTCACACTTCGATTCTCCCAGAGTGAATTCTCTCTAGAGTGCAGGATCTAACAACACTTGTCCCTCTAGCTTGGATGACTCAGATCTGCTTCAGCTCCTGGCTCTTCGGGAGTTTTGTGATGCAAACTCCTCTTTTCTCCTAGAGTCAGTCAGTGTCGGGCTGACCACACCCTCAATCTCACGGTTCGAGGGTATATACGTGACCCCAGAGATATACATCTCCTCAATTCCATTCAAGGATCCCTTGGGTCTTAGTGTGTACCACTCTGAGAGGGACACCTGGCAACGTCGTCACTTGACACATGGGCCACCACATGATCTCAACGTAATACATACGTCCCCATGATCGAACGGTCGTGGGGGATCCCAAAGGATCCTTAGATCCATGGTCCACATCAACTTCAGGACTTCGAGACTTCGAGGGTTTTGGTGTTACCAAACCTCTGTCCTCCCAAAGTGGTCAACGTCGGGCTCACTATATCATAGATCCGATGGATGGGATAGTTATCGTGCATCCTCAGATCTACGACCCAGATTAAGTTTGAGACTTCAGGACTCCAGGGAAATAACCTCTTGTGCAAAGAATATGCTCAATTCATTGGACCCACAAAGTCCGGAGGGCTCTAAGGGTTCACACCCGCGTTCCTTCTCCAGATCTGACGATCGTGAAGAAGCTCAGGTCCTCCCGAACTAATATCATCCATTCATCTTCCAAACGAAAGGATCTCTCCTTTCGGGGCTTTAATCTCTCTATCCTTCATGAGCTTTGTCAGCTCCTTAAGTACTTAGATATTTTGCGCTATTTCTCATGAACTTAACACTTAGAGAAATCTTTTGTGCACCCCTTGCGCTCATTTATCAACTCTACAACTTAAGGGCGTTCTTGGTCTCTGCCCGCCTCGCAGAGACTTTATTCATAAATGCGCTACCTCTCCTGAGCTTAACATATTTGACGCTGCACTCACTCCACAGAGTACATCCGCTACCACCAGGATCTTCTTCTTCACTGGCCTGAAGAGCTAAAATGCTCTTCAACTCCCTTGTTAGAAGTTTTCTGCACCCATAGAATGCTCTTGACGATTTCCCCTTATCCTATCAGGAAATCGGACCTCGCGAGATTGTGAGTCCTGCACTCGGGTCTCAAAATCCCCGAAACCCTATGTATAATGGCCCACGGCTCCCTGGCTTCTTATCGGGAATTACCACATCGGGAAATTGGTACTCGTGCTATCGTGAGTCACTGCTCATGTAAATCCCCGATTCCCGATCTCCGATGGTGCTTTTGTGACCCTTAGCCCCTTCCGACTACTCTTTCTCATATGACCTGCTGTGCCACGAGACCACGGCCTGCTCCCCGTCGGAGTTTTAGACTTTGCGGGTTTGATATGTGTAGAACCTGTGCTCCCAGAAATTTCAAAATGCTGAACCCTGATGCCACCTGTCTTCCACTCGTTCCCACGGTCCCACACGCGAACCGATGGTTGCCGAGATATCACCTCTTGCGACCTCACAAACTTTGACGTGAATCTTTGTGGCTCCAATTCGCAAACCTCCGAGCTCACGACATGCCGATGCCACTTGGCATTGGCCCACGGCAAGACTTTACCTTCCGACACCTGTCCTCCACTATAGGCCTTAACCCTGTCTGGAAATCGCATATCGGGATATCGCGATTCCCATGGCTGTGAGTCTCTCGTCACCGAGAACTCTGAAACATCGAATACCGACTCTTCCAGATCCTTGGACACGCGTTCCACAGATCAATGGCTCTTATCATATCGGGAAATCACAGATCGCGATTTCAATATACTCGAGTCTCCTGTCTCTGGAAACCTCGAATCTCCGATCCCCGATTCTTCGGGATCTCCTGCCACGTGTCCCTGTGGAGATCAACGGCTGAGATTCCCTGTCAAGGTTTCAAACCTCAAAGGGTCTCAGTTCTCTCAAATTATAAAACCCCGATATCTTCAAAATCCCGATGACTTCCCAGAACACTGACACGTGTCCTGGCGAGATCAACGGTTAGGATCTCTTCTTGGGTTTTCAAGGATTTCAAGGTCTCCGATTCTTACCCTATGAAAAAACTCGATGACTCCTCCTCTATGAGCTAGAGCTTAACCTCTACGCAACTTTCCGAAATCTATCGACTGACGAATTTTGCAGTTTCTCTCAGTGAATCCTGACCGTCGATTCCTCCTCCTCGAGGATTTCTTAAAAATGACTAAGTGCTTCTTCTCGCACTTTGCTCCTCAAATCCTACGCTTGAGACTCCCACTCGAACCTTCCTTGACATGAACCTTCTATGCTCCCTTTCAATGATATCACAAAGGTTCTATACCTCCTAAGCTTATTCACTCTGACTCCTTTAGAGGAATTTATGTGCACTCCTTGCGCTTAGCGTTCAACAACTTCTTCAAGTGTTGAATCCTTCAGACTCTGCACACTTCCTGCAGCAGCAGTCTTTGACTTCCTTTTCTCATATTTTCCACTGAGACTTCTTCTTCTGCCTGCACACTCCCTTGCATGGCTTCAACAACCCAAATCCAATTCTGGGCAAACAAGAACCAAAGTTAAACTATCGAGCCCTCATCAACGCACTCCTTGCGGATGAATTCGACTGCACTCTTTGCAGGAATCTCCTGACTCAGATAGAGAAACAATTGAAACTCATTCCATCTCCCCTTCAAAATTCAGTTTCAAACCTGAAATCTCATGCACAGCATATGCAAAGCAAATGCATATCAAGAAAACAAACATTCATGAGCACATAAACCACATACATAGAGAAACAACACCAGTCATGAATTTGAATCAAAGACTCTCTTCTATTAATTCAAATCTATACATGGGTGTTCTTCATACAATTCTCTACTTCTCTTCTCTCATGAATGCTTGATTGCTAATGTTACAAAATGTACAAAGGAGGGTGTCTATATCCGTTTTCCCTCTCGAACTCTAAACTGTCTATTCTGAAATTAAAATCCTATCTACCTACATTAACTAAAGTAAATGCCTCCTATCTATTTCAGACAAGAGCGTAAGGCTCGAGGTATGATACAATACAATAGGCACTCCTTCATAAATGTTTCCTTGAAGGACATGGCACTTCATTTTTAATGAAAATTCAAAAAGTTATCAAGCTTATATGTCATGTGTTTAAAAACACATGTGCTGGCTCCACGCTTGCTTTGGTAGTCGTGATGCTCCTGCATCATACTCCCCTGCTTGAAAGATTTCATGGGCTCCTGTCCATGAGGTCCTGCACGGTCTATCCATGCTTTTGAATCACGGCTTCGGTCTCCCAGCTGGCATCTTCCACTGGATGATTCGTCCATTTGACCAGATACTCGAAGTATTCCTTCCGTCTGGTCTTTTTGCTCACCCTCTTATCAAGTATACGCTCCATCTTCTTCTGCCACTGAACCTCTGGCTGTTCATCACTCTCAGCTCCTGCTTCCTCAGCCTTATAGGGATATAAGTCTGAGACATTGAATGGCGGAGATATTCCAATCTCATCCGGCAACTCAATCTCACAAGCATTCTCTCCTAATTTCTTTAGGACTCTGCATGGCCCAATTTTCTTCATTTTCAGCTTGTTATATGTTCCCCTTGGGAACCTTTCCTTCCTTAGATGTGCTAGAACTAGATCCCCAACTTCGAATTGAAGTTGCCTCCGATGCTGATCCGCTCTGCAGTTGTACTCCTGGTTCGATTCTGTCAGTCGCTACTTCACCCTATTGTGAAGTTCCCTCGTCGCCTTAGCGAATTCTTCAGTGCTTGCGCTCTGAGTCTTTATTTGTTCTGAATCCCTTAGCTTTGAAACACCTTTCGGCTGTCTACCGTATACTATCTCAAACAAACATTTCCCTGTGCTTCAATTCACCGAATCATTGTAAGAAAAGTCTGCCTGTGGCAATATGCTATCCCAGCTGCTGTGGTGCTCCATCACTAAGCTCCTCAGCAAGTATCCTAGACTTCTGTTGACCACTTCTGTCTGCCAAGCTGTCTGTGGATGGTAGGCAGAACTGAACATCAAGTTAGTTCCCAACTTCTTCCAGAGTGTCCTCCAGAAATGTCCAATGAATTTTGTATCCCTGTCTGATATAATGCTTTTCGGCAGTCCATGAAGTCTAACAACCTCCTTGAAAAATAAATTTGCGATGTGAGTCGCATCGCTGGTCTTCTGACACGAAATAAAATGTGCCATCGTTGAAAACCTGTCAACCACCACAAAGATCGAATCATGTGCTCTTTGCGTCCTCGACAGTCCTAGTACAAAATCCATGCTGATCTTCTCCCATGGCCTTTCTGGTATGGGTAAAAGCTGATAAAGACCTGCATTCTTCTTTCTGCCCTTAGAATGTTGGAAAATTCTACATCTGTCAGCAAATCTTTTGACATCTGACCACATCCCTGGCCAAAAGTATGACTCGCTCAGCTTCGCGAATGTCTTTTCATGGCCAAAATGCCCTGCTAAGCCTCCTCTATGCTTCTGTCTCATGAATGTACTCGATGCATTCGTCAAACCAAACGACATGAATAGCCATTCGTACAACCCTTCGTTGGTCTTGAAGGCTGTCTTCCACTCATCGCCTTCCCTCATGCGAATTTGATGGTATCCGCTTTTCAAATCGACCTTTGAAAAATAATTTGCCCCACTCAGGCAATCCATCAGGTCATCCATCCTCGGCAGTGGAAACCTGTACCTGATGGTGATCTTGTTAATGGCTCTGGAATCGGTGCACATTCTCCAGCCTCCATCTTTCTTTGGGCTGAGTACCGTTGGAATGACACACAAACTCAAACTTTCCCTGACTAATCCCTTGTCCAATAACTCCTGGACCTGCTTCTTAACCTCCTCATTCTCCTGAGGCGTAAACCTGTATGCAGCTTTGTTTGGAAAACTAGCTCCCAGTACAAGGTCTATGTGGTGACTTATGCTCCTCATTGGAGGTAACGAATGAGGTAATTCGTCTACCACAATATCAGCGAACTCTTCAAGTAGTTCCTGAATTTCCTCTGGCAAATCATCCACTCTTGTGCTGGTCAAAACGATTTTGGGTTTTCTGACCACAAAGAATTGTGGATCTTCTTTATTATTAACTTCTGTAAGAAGCTCCTTCCCACTCATGAGAAGTACCATGTTGTTCACTTCCTGTTTTACCTCCTTATCTTTTATCGGAAGTAACATGTGTGTTCTCCCATTCTTCTCCAGGGTATACGTATTCATTTTTTCGTCATGAATTACGTTCCTGTCATACTGCCATGGTCTTCCCAGCAGTAAATGGCAAACATCCATAGGAATGACATCACATAACATCTTGTCATTATATCCCCCTATTTTAATGTCAACTAAGCACTATTTAGTGACACTCACCTGATGTCCCTTCTGTAGCCATGAAAATTTATATGGACTCGGGTGATCAGTCGTCTCCAGCTCTAGTTTCTCCACCATCTCGGTTGAAACGAGATTATCGATGCTTCCACTGTCCACAATGACTTTGCATTTCCTGTCTTTGGTCTTGCATGCAGTTTTGAACAGTCTGCTTCTCTGAGCTGTGTCCTCCACCTCCTTCTCGGGTGTTAAGAGAACTTTATGCATCATCAATGACCTACTGTCTTCTGCGTCTTCTGCATCAGAAGCTCACCTCTGTGCCTCGACGATGTGCGTTTCTCCTCCATCCTTCTTTCTATCCAGACAATCAACTGCTTTGTGCCCGTTCTTCCCACATGTGTAGCATGTGATGATTCCTCC
Source organism: Picea mariana (assembly GCA_032191745.1). NCBI lineage: Eukaryota > Viridiplantae > Streptophyta > Pinopsida > Pinales > Pinaceae > Picea > Picea mariana. The sequence goes on from JASDQU011404445.1 coordinate 36,975, forward strand.
TCTTCCTCTACCTCGACCTCTAGTATGAGGAAAAGTGTTTGCATCAGCATAATCTCCTCGCTGATCATTTTGCTTCCTTCTCTGTTCATCATGTGGCCCTCGCTATGAGGTCCCACCTCTTTCAACTTTACCCTGAGGTCTCTTCCACTCCTCCTTGGGCTTCTGGTATTTATCCTAGGTAACTGCCTTGCCTCTTGGCTGACTTCGGCCTCAGCCTCATTATGCTGGCTTACGGCTTAGATTTTCCTCAGCTTTCAATGCCATCTGATATGCATTCTCCACCATTCTGATGGTTGTCATACTCATCTTATCCTAGATATCATATCTTAAGCCATTCATGTACCTGGAAATTTTTTCATCATCGCTCTCCCGATGTCCTGCTCTGATGTTGAGCTTGTAAAATTCTTCAGTATACTCTTTCACCATCATCGACTTCTGTCTCAGGTTCTGCATCCTCCTTAACAGTGTGATGTGATAGTCCCTTGGGATGAATTTTGCCTTCATCTTTGCTATCATTCGATCCCAGCTTTTAATCTTTTGTTTCCCTTTGGAACGTCTATCTTCTTGAAGCTCGTCCCACCATAACGCTGCATGTCCCTTCAATTTCATGACAACATGCCTGACCTTTTTATCCTCTTCAATGTCTTCGTAATCGAAGTAGGTGTCAAGAGCTCTAATCCAATCCAACAGCTCTTCTGCATCCAGACTTCCCTCATAAGTTGGAATGTTCATTTTTGTCTTTGAACTCATCCTGGCAATGGCTTTAATCAACCGCTCATTGGCTGCATCTTCAGCTGCAACTTCTTCTTCATGTCCAACTTCCTATTCAACTTCGGAATCACTGAGATCCCCTGCACCAACTCCACATCTTTGAGTTGTCTCCATCTCTTCTAGCCTCGCTTGAAGATCTCATATCTACCTTTCCATATTTGGATTCCCTGTTGGCCTACCTCTTCTTTGCACATCCCTTTCCTCTGGATCAGGCGATTGCCTTTCTCTTCTAGGCGACATGGTGAATTCTCCTCCTCTGCTATAGAAACAAAATATAAATCCTACTCTGATACCACACTGACGCCACACGCACTCCATTGAGTACGTCCGCTACCACCAGGATCTTCTTCTTCACTGGCCCGAAGAGATAAAATGCTCTTCAACTCCCTTATCGAAATTTTTTTGCACCCACAGAATGCTCTTGGCGATTTCCCTTTATCCTATCGGGAAATCGGACCTCGCGAGATTGCGAGTCCTGCACTCGGGTCTCAAAATCCCCGAAACCCGATGTATAATGGCCCACGGCTCCCTGGATTCTTATCGGGAATTACCACATCGGGAAATCAGTACTCACGCTGTCATGAGTCATTGCTCGTGCAAATCCCCGATTCCTGATCTCCGATGGTGCTTCTATGACCCTTAGCCCCTTCCGGATACTCTTTCGCATATGACCTGCCATGCCACGAGACCACGGCCTGCTCCCCGTCAGAGTTTTGGACTTCGCAGGTTTGATATGCGTAGAACCTGCACTCCCGGAAATTCTAAAATGCTGAACCCCGATGCCACCTGTCTTCCACTTGTTCCCGCGGTCCCACACGCAAACCGACGGTTGCCGAGATATCGCCTCTCACGACCTCGCAAACTTTGACGTGAATCTTTGTTGCTCCAATTCGCGAACGTCCGAGCTCACGACATGCCAATGCCACTTGGCATTGGCCCACGGAAAGACTTCACCTTCCGACACCTGTCCTCCACTACAGGCCTTAACCCTGTCGGGAAATCGCGTATCGGGATATTGTGATTCCCGTGGCTGTGAGTCTCTCGTCACCGAGAACTCCAAAACGTCGAATACCGACTCTTCTAGATCCTTGGACACTTGTCCCGCAGATCAACGCCTCCTATCATATCAGGAAATCGTGGATCACGATTTCAATATGCTCGAGTCTCCTGTCTCCGGAAACCCTGAATCTCTGATCCCCAATTCTTCGGGATCTCCTGCCACATGTCCTTGCGAAGATCAACGGTTGAGATTCTCCATCGGGGTTTTGAACCTCAAAGGGTCTCAGTTCTCTCGACTTATAAAACCCCGATACCTTCAAAATCCCGATGACTTCCCAGAACGCTGACATGTGTCCTGCCGAGATCAACGGTTAGGATATCTTCTCGGGTTTTCAAGACTTTCAAGGTCTCTGATTCTTACCCTATGAAAAAACCCGATGACACCAATATCCCGATGTCTCCTCCAGGACTCCTCCTCTGTGAGCTAGAGCTTAACCTCTGCGCAACTTTCCGAAATCTATCGGTTGACGGGATTTCGCAGTTTCTCTCAGCGAATCCTGACCATCGATTCCTCCTCCTCGAGGATTTCTTAAAAATGACTAAGTGCTTCTTCTTGCACTTTGCTCCTCAAAGCCTGCGCTTGAGACTCCCGCTCAAACCTTCCTCGACACGAACCTTCTATGCTCCCTTTCAATGATATCACAAAGGTTCTATACCTCCTGAGCTTATTCACTTTGACTCCTTCAAAGGAATTTATGCGCACTCCTTGCGCTTAGTGTTCAACAACTTCTTCAAGTGTTGAATCCTTCAGACTCTGCGCACTTCCTGCAGGAGTAGTCTTCGACTTCCTTTGCTCAGATTTTCCACTGAGACTTCTTCTTCTGCTTGCACACTCCCTTGCACGGCTTCAACAACCCAAATCCAATTCTGGGCAAACAAGAACCAAAGTTAAACTATCAAGCCCTCATCAACGCACTCCTTGCGGATGAATTCGACTGCACTCTTTGCAGGAATCTCCTGACTCAGATAGAGAAAAAATTGAAACTCATTCCATCTCCCCTTTAGACTTCAGTTTCAAACATGAAATCTCATGCACAACATATGCAAAGCAAATGCATATCAAGAAAACAAACATTCATGAGCACATAAACCACATACATAGAGAGACAACACTAGTCATGAATTTGAATCAAGGACTCTCTTCTATTATTTCAAATATGTACATGGGTGTTCTTCATACAATTCTCTGCTTCTCTTCTCTCCTGAATGCTTGATTGCTAATGTTACAAAATGTACAAAGGAGGGTGTCTATATCTGTTTTCCCTATCGAACTCTAAACTATCTATTCTGAAATTAAAATCCTATCTACCTGCATTAAGTAAAGTAAATGCCTCCTATCTATTTCAGACAAGAGCGTAAGGCTCGAGGTCTGATACAATACAACAGGCACTCCTTCATAAATGTTTCCTTGAAGGATATGGCGCTTCATCTTTAATGAAAATTCAAAAAGTTATCAAGCTTATATGTCATGTGTTTAAAAACACATGTGTTGGCTCCATGCTTGCTTTGGTAGTCGTGATGCTCCTGCATCAATATTCCTTCCTTCAGAATGACTAGCAGTTTCGACATGCACACGTGAGGCTGTGCCCAAGGTCAACAAATTCACAGTTGATTTATTTTAACTTGAGCCACCATGGGGCTCATGAATTTACATGTACAAGCCAGAGAATTCCTTATTTTCTTAAATACACAATTAAGAAGAATTAAATGGATACAGTATAACCATTGAGAAAACATGCACATCCATGCAACATTCATAGGATATGCAACTTTAATTCATAATTACATCTTAAATACACAGGATATGAGAATACTTATCTATTACAGGTTGTAGGCAATTAACTGACTTTGGATTTTTTCCTTTCCACCCAACCATAGGCTCATAGGCATTCATTCTTAATGCTCTGGCCACTGCCGTTCCAAGCCATGATATCACCAAGGAATTTATGCCCATTCTCAATGATCCTTTCTCTTTCACATCATCTGCGAGGCTTATTAGGTGCTTCCTCAACATCAAGCTCGTTGTCTTCTGCTTAGGTCTCGTTCTTTGTATACTCTCAGAGATTTCTCTCTTTGTCACGAACTTGACGAGGTTTATCATATTCTTGCTCAGAATCAAGATCATGGCCTTCATCTCATTCTCTGCTTGCGAGTTCCTTGCATTCTCCACTCTTCTTTTTATTCTCTGGTGTGCCTTGCACACACATCCCTCCTATCTTGTTCCTTCTGTCAGAAGGAAACTTGAGTTAGTCTACGTATGCAAGACCCTGTGGTACTTCAGGCTGACCTTTTGTAGCTAGACAATGCTTCCATTCATGGGGTAGTTGATGGTTCAACCACCAGTCCTTTTCTTATTAACTGATCTCTTATAGTTTTTACATTATTTCCTCTAATGATATCATGGCTAGTATTTTCAAGGCTTCACCCCCATAGTCAGTTATTGGAAATTCAAAAAATAATAGATTTACACTGTTCCCATGCCATAGCATGGTAATCTTAATTAATGATTAATTACAAGTTGGGGGAAACAAGTGTGTTACACACCCCCACTCGCTTTTGCAGTTTTTACATAAATCTAGGAGAGTTATTAATTAATTAGGTTAAAATTTTCATAATGGAGTATATTCATCTACTCGTAACATTGGATTAGCTAATAAATCCAATATTGCAGTATCGTTTGGAAATGAGTGTGTACCCTCGTGAGCCCGAGCCATTAGAGGAGCTTCGGGAAGTGACTACTAAAATTCCCTCATAAATCCCACCTATTTATCTTTGTCTCTGGATTCCTCCATATGGGTGATATACATGAAAATCACTCTTCATGGAGTGACAGGATCTTTATGGCCATTCCTTCGAATGAAGCTAAATTTCTAAGCCTTCTGCCGAAGCTGATGAATGCCAAGAACACCATAAATATTGGGGTGTACACCGGTCACTCACTTCTCATCGCATCCCCTGCCTTACTTGATGACAGAAAGATAATTCATATCCCTTTTCATAATCATAGTGGACTCACTGAATAAGAGGAAATATTCATTTATTGGATTAAAGTTTTAGTTATTTGTTGGTTTTTTTAAATTTTGATGATTTAGAGTTTTTTAAAATGCACTATTATTTCTAAAAATAAAATTTTATATTCATCAATCCATTGTGAAACATAACTTTGGAAAAAATTATTTCAAACTTAAAAATCTAAATTGTCCACTTATTACTGTTTAAATTTAGAGAATAAGAGTTAAATTGTCTACTTAGTAACTTAGTTTAGTCTATTCATTCAATGAGCAGATTTTCAAACAACAAAACTTAATGTTTGCATGATGGAGAATTCATTGATGAAAGTTGGCATGACAGATAATCGCGATGGACACTATGTGACATCCCCAAAAATAAAGTATTTTCGAAATTTAAATCGGTTGGAAAATTATTCCATTTTTAGTAAATTCGAAATTGGAATTTTTTTTCCATTTATGGTAATTCCAAATTTTGAATTTTATAATTGTAATTAATTATTATGATTGTTCGGAAGGGATCTGATTTGACCCAACTAACTATTTGACTATGACACTTGTATGAAAGAAAAATATTTTATATTGATTGCAGGAGGACAAATGGAACAACCATGTTAAAATCAGTTGACCATGACTCCATGAGTGGGGAACATGTTGGAACTACCTCTAGGTTGATTGTTACAAGTGGAAAATCAGTGATTTGGCCATTGGTAGCCCTTGAAAATCAGGGATTTAGAATTCTGTGAAAATTCCCAAGGGAGGGAAAAGGACCTAGGCAAATTGATAAATAGCATATGTGAGGAGGCAGGACATTGCCAAGTATTATGGGAAAGAGACTATTGATTTTTACTTGTTGTTATGAACACTACTGAGTGAGTGTGAGGCAAGAGGAATCTACTAGAATTGAAGGGCATTGCTGAGGAGGAGTTTCCAAGTTCGCTCTCATGGATTCATGGTCAGGCTAGGGGGTGAATTGGGCAAGTGAGTTTGGCTTCCCTTTTCTACGGTTGGGAGGAACGTGGTTGTTCCATTTGGCTTCCCGCAAATTGGTTCATATATGTTAAATATTAATCTTCGATGTCCTGAATGATTTTGGTATATCTTTTATTATGCATCTATTTATGTTAAGTTGAAATTAAGTTTCCATGGGTAACATCTATTCGTTGTATGAAATTCACAATTAAAGACCAATTCTGGACAGTTCCTTCTGAAAACTAAAATTCTAGGCAGAACCCATCTAGGTGTAAATGAACTTGAAGGAATAGATCAATCTGCAAATGTATGCATATTTCTGAAGTTGCAATTTTAGATGGACCTATCTATGAATAATTTTGAGGTGGAGTAAGTCCTTCCACTTTTTGCTTATAAGCTCATACATATATTTATATACGAAATACATCGACATGGTTATAGTTAGATCAGTATATAGGTCCTATTAAATGAATATCCAAGGGTTGCTTTAGAAAACCCCACTTATACAGAGATTCATTGTCATAGCACTTGAAAAAACAAACATTGCCAATAGGTAACCTCCTACCTCCTATTTAAAGGGAATTATTAAATCGAAGAGTCAGAAATTCTCCTTAAAACCCTATTATAGAACCAAATGAAATTAAATAATACTGCTACTCTATTAAGACAATACAGAAGGAGAATACTCAACGAGAATGAGGAATCAACAATAGTAATACAAAATCTAATTCATGATGTTCGATCGTTTAACCTTTGCACAAAAATAAGGGATCCGATTGTAGGAATACTTACTGTATGCAATAAAATTATAATTTTGTTTCCTATGAATGTACATCCGAATGGCCCACTTGGGGTTCGTGACCGTAGTCTATATCGAATGTGACCACTATAATTGTACAGTTCTGTACTTAGACTAGCAAATTCAAAAGGTCTTACAGTCCCAATCTGTACAGACCAAAACTCCAATTTGGGAAGAGATCCTACTAGTTTAGGCGTGTTCGAAATTATTAATGCAATAAATTAACAAGTTGATTTATGGATAGATGGAAACAGACATAGGCTAAGTAACTAACAATGCTAAAGTTTGCATGTATATAGTTATAGAACACATGGAAGTCTTGAGTACCACAACATATTCCTAGTAATAAGCAAATCCTTATGTTCTTTATATATATTATGTACGAAGCCAATGGAAACGTATAATACCTTCATGCAGGGTAAAGAGCAAATTAAATTGCTGTGAATGTATGTAGAATTAATAATAAGAAGAATCTTGGAAAATAAACAGAATAACCAGTAAATGATTCAAGTTATGAAATACAAAAAAAAAAAAAAAAATAGTTTCGGAAATGGAGGGGATTATGTTAAACTTAGAAGAAAATTAAAGGTTCACAACTCATATACTCTTCATATTTATCTACAGTCGAATTGACTCAATATACGATGAATAGGTTACAAAAGAATATTTGCCCAGTTTTCTTTTTAAATGAAAAGTATACATGACATAGGCGACATTGATTTTCACCACTATCGTTTTCTTGACTTCTCCCTGAAACAGAAGAAGGAATAATCAGGGAGTATGCCCCTTCCAAGTTATGATTTCCACTACAATTGGACGCAAGATTTGCGAACCCTTCTAATCTCTGTAGCATTAACATAAAGTAGGGCGTACCCCTAACTAATCAATAAAGAAAACTTCGACGATACTTATTTATAAGTAATAAAGATGGTACATAGCCTCGGTCCTCAGCACCAGTGAGATCTAAAAGATAAGTCTGAGGAATAGTGTACTTGGAACCAGTTTACCTTTCCCCCAAACGATAGGAATCGACCGAGTGCCTCGTGGAGTTTGACACACCTGTAAGAAATATTCACCATTAAATCATTAGAAACACATACAAAAATAAAATAAATAAGAAGTTACAACAGAACCATAAACAGAGGCAATGATAAATTCGATTTATTACTTAACTCATGGTTGGAACCTGGAAAACTTTTGCTTGTTGCGCTCTGGTTGAGTAAATGTCCTGTGTCAGAGAAGTTGGTCTAGGTATTCCTGATGGGAACCTCGCATCAACGAAGTCCCATCATTAGTATGATACCAAACCGCAAATCATTTTCTCATAAAGAAAATTCAATAGTACTATTTTTCCAACTTTTAACTATGTAAAATACAAAATACAAATAGACGAATACCCTGTGTAAACATTACTGGAAATGTCGATTCTGTAGCTAAGTGGTTAATACATACCGAAACAAATAACCGAGGTATTTTTTTTGAAGCCATTTCTATTTACAAAAAAAAAACAACCTAGCACTGAACCCTGAAGGCTTACGTAAATTTCAGAATCGATAAAGACAGTAATCCCCTTTTAATACCCCAAGCCTTAACCCAAAATATTCGAACCACCGAAGTGTTTTCCAAGGGTGAATGTAATATCCTTCGAAGGACACAAGCTTATATCGGACTTCAGAGACTCATCTATGAAAGGTTAAGAAAACCATCAGAGATAACGATAAAGGAAAACCTTAAATTAAATATGTGAAGTAGAAGATACAGAGCATCATTTTCCCTGTAGCATTTCCTTGAATGACCCTATTATTCAAGCTTTGTTTCAAGATAAAAATACTTACCACTAAGATGGACTTCCCTGCCTACCTCCAAGACATGACCCAAGTCGACAGACTCATTGTCGAAGATAGTGATACACAGGTCCATTTAGAGAATCTCATAATGACAAAGGAGTGTCTGTTTAACCCTAGGAAGAGACCTTACGAGAGTAAATTAATGTTGGAAGTACAGGGGTTGTTGGGGCCATGTGATGGGGTTCAAGTTGGCACACTTTGACTAGAAAGGAATCGGAAAGATCCATCAAAACTCGTGCCTACATGACCCCATTAATCGTCATATGCAGAGCTTTAACTCTCGTTAACAGTTATACCTTTCCACCCAGGCTATGCATCAAATGCGCAGTTAACTTGACTCCTTTATGACGTGAATAGTGAGGTCGCATTCTCTTAACTACTGACTTGTAGTTTACCTCCTATCCAATAGTATTGTAGTTGGGGTTTCATTACCTGAACATCGGTAAGAAAAGGGACGGGATTATCTCGTTACTAGACACTCTTAGTTGTTAAAGGAACCCATTTTTGTTCAACCAACAAGACTATAATACTAATCGCTAGTGGTGTATAATTTCTCATCCCTTGCTTTTACGTTAGATAAATGCATTATGTTAAAGATTATATTATTTATTCTAGTATGCGCGAATACATAAATCCCATGTCTAAGGAAAAGATAGGTTTGTAGGTCTAAATCTAAAACTTTACAGACACTTGTTATGAATAGTGATGCAGGGTTTAAACCATAGACAAGTTACTGCACTATTACACTAATATGAGAGGGTTATTGCATGAAGAGAAGTACTTAACTTACCTCGCAATTTTTTTTTAATTTTCGCATTTTGAGGTATATTACACACTAGGAGAGAGACTTATGAGATGGGGTTACCTATCATTGGAATAGTTGGAGCTCGCCACAAAATTGACTTCAGAGAAGGCCTTGGTATGCCATTTCTGGATGAAATGCTTAAGAATGTATGTAATATGAAGGATAATAGAATTTTTTTAATATGGAAAGTTTGATGGTTTGTGGATGAAATATTTAACACTAATAAATTGAGTGGGTGTGTGTTATTGTGGGAGACGAACGGGTTTGTTTTCGTGGACAAAGAGAACTATCTTAACTACCACAAGTGACTAATCAATATGATGAATATCAGGGGAGTGATTTCCTAAGACAACACTCTCTAGAGAGGAACCATTGCAACTCACCCCGAAGGTCCGAAGGCTTCATCCATGTCAAATGTTTCACATTGGAAATTAACAAGGTCCTTGTCGATGATGATGATTAACAAGGTGAAATTAAAGTATTGATGATGATGATTATTAACATTCATGGAGACCAATTGGTCTATTGGACCTTAAGAAGGTAAGAGATTACTTCAATTTCACTAAAATTGTATTTCTATGATAAAAAACATTGAGAGAAGCTTTCTAAGATCACCATAGTTTTGACGACTTAGGAGGACTAGGAAGGTCCATAATGTGAGAGATATTTTTAAATTGGGATGTAATATGGGTATCGGGAGGGAAATCCAATAGGAAGTGTTTTTCATCTTCTACTTAGTGTCACAAAGGTAGCAAATTCTCTCATCCGAGGGTGTTTTGGGAGTTCTCCAAGGCCCAGTTTCATTGTGTACCTTGTAATGGTTTGTTCTTATTTTAGCAATGTTGATTTTATTATTTTCAATTTTCAAAATTGAGAGGTAATTTTTTATCTTCTAAATTAGGCTTGACCAATATCTTAATTTCCTTTTACCCACTAATTCTTTATCACACCACATTTTCTCCTTAAATTTATAAGTGATAATATTTGTAATATTATTGATATTCTACATGATGGTTTCTTTTTGTATTCCCCAATTATTTAAGTTAGAGTATAATGTAACATATTAAATGATTGATACATTAATAATTTAATGTATTAATTAATTATTACATTGATACATTGCTAAAATATTAATACACTAATAAAGTAATACATTATTAAAGGATTAACACATTAATACATTGCTAAAGTATTAATACATTGACAAAGTAATAGATTAATAATACATTATTAAAGTAATAATGCATTAATAAATACATTATTAAAGTATTAATACCTTAATAAATATATTATTAAAATAGTAATACATTAATACATTATACAATATTAAAAAATTAATACATTAATTGAAAATTACTATGGTTGACTATGAATATGGTTGACTTTGGGAAAGAAAGGTTCACTATGGTTGATATGTTTAATTATGGTTGACCAAGACTATGGTTGACTTCAATAGACTTTCACCATGGTTCACTATGGTTGACCTTCAATAACTGATGCAGTGCCCCTACCTCATCAGGGTTCTGCTGACCTCCCGGTCTCTGGATCGATCTACTTCCGAGCCGAAATGGCTCTTCAGGCTCCTGCTAGAACCCCTTGAGTCGAATCCACAGGTCCCCTTTTCCCTGCTGGCATAGGCCTTGAGAAAACATGCGTGCCTGCCTCTTCTTCAACGCTCTTCTCTATTCTGTAATCAATGCACTTCGGCCTTTTGCATTTAGGGACTTCGAGACTCCTGTATGCAAGTCCTCCAATTTCTTGTCTCCCCAACTCCCAATTGCCGAAATGCTGAAAAGGACTTAGCCTCTGTATTGGCCCTTAGGCTCCATCTATGTGACCATGTCTTGTGACCACATGCTTTATGACAAAGTGCTTATCGACTTTTCGTGATTCAAGAAATCACGATGGAAGTGATCCTCCCAATATTCTGTCCTCCAAAATGCTGAAACCTGAAATAGCGTCTAACTCCACGACTCCTCTCTTAAGCTGCTGTCCATATGTCTGGTCCTGTGACGTGGCGTTATTCCTCTGAGCGCTTTTCAAGACTTTGCGATTCAGATTTCGTGACTCCATCTGCAACGTTCCTTCACCTTTCAATCTCCCGTGTCCCGAAATGTTGAAGTACTACCCGTGACCACGGTCCACCTTTCGAGATTTCGCAATTCGCAATTTCGCAAATCCAGCTGTGACGATTCCAAATCCTTCAATCTTCCAGACCCCAAAATGCTAATTCTCCCCTGGAGAATCAATGGTCCAGATTTTCCCGAATGGATGATCCTTGCTCAATCACGATCCCTCCTTTCATGATTTCTGGAGCCGAGACTTCTTTTCTCGCGACTCCTTCCTCCTTGATCTCCCGATACCTGAATTCCTAGTAGACTTTGATCTTTGACACATGTCCTCCCCAAATGGACGGTCCCGATGCTTTCGGGACTTCGTAGGTTGTGAAGTCGAAGCACTCATTTTCCTTTTGCTGAGACGAGGTTTAAACCTCATGCACCTTCTCTGGATCCAACGACTCATGAACCTTAATGCTAGATTTGATGGTTCAGATCCTCCCTCTTGTTCTTTGATCCAACGGCTCTCAGGCCACCGCACTCCAGATCCAATGGTGTGGATTCCTTCAGGATTTTGTGAACTGGAAGTTTGCAATGCAAGTGATCCCAAAATCCCTTGCTGCTCCAAGTCCCGAACTCCAAAATGTTGAAATTCAACCGTGTGATTTCAGGATTTCAGGAACTGGAAGTTCGCGATGCAAGCGGTTCCACACCTCTGTCCGCTCCAAACCCTGAACTCTGAAATGATGAGATTTAACGCCTGATACGATGGTTGTTTGGATTTCAAAACTTCTCTACAAAGTGTCTCTAGCGTCCGTTTTTGCTACTATCCTACGCATACTTCCTGGAGGTTAAACTCTATGCACTTTCCTCTGGATCCGACAGTTGTCGGTTCTCTGCATGAGATCTGACGGAAGTTCTAGCTCCCTCTTAAGCTTTGTGCTTCTTCCTTTTCCTTGGAAGATCTCAAATGCTTCAAAGGCCCTGACCTTTTCTTTCTCTGTGAACCCCAGGACCTTGGGTGTCGCGTGCATTCTAGAAAACGTTGTTCCTCCTGAGCATTGTTTGCTCTGAAACCTCAAAGGGTTTCTCTTGACCTCTGCACTCCTTGCAGGGTACTTGCACACAACTGTGCTATTCGTTCTGAGCTTTAGAAATCGGACCTCTAAGGGAATCAACCTTTGCCTTCTCCCTCAAATGGAGATGGGTGCCCTCTTGGCAACCTCCTGCTCAAGAACTCCTTGCTGAGAAAACAGAGTATTCAACAACTCTGTAAGTGTCTTCTCTTCGACACTTCTCCTCTCTGAACTCGAAAGAGTTCCTTCTGTGCACACTTGCACTAACTCAATGCCTGCCTAGCAGAGTTCTCCAGAGTCCTCAGTGAATCTGTATTCTTTTGAACTCGAAATAGAGTTCTTCTGTGCACTCTGTGCACTTACTCAATGCCCGCCTGACAAAGCTTCCATAGAACCTTCAATAGTTCTGTTTTCTAGTCGAACTCGAAATCGAGTTCTTTCCCCAATGCACCCTGTGCATTCGCTCAATGCCCGCCTCGTAGAGCTTCTACAAAACTTTTAGTAGTTATGTCTTCTTCTGAACTTGAAATGGAGTTATTTCTTGTGCACTTCTTGCACTTCTATTGGTGAAGGTACAATGCTCTCCCTCTTGAGATTTCCTGAGGCAGTCTCACCTCTGTCAATGTGCACCTTGTGGACTTTTTTCACTCCTTGCACCTAGAAACTCCAAGACATGAAGAAATCGAAATTCTGCAACTACTTCACTAGTTATGCATTCAAAACAAGAAATGAATTAAAACAAGTAAACACACACAGATAGTTCATGGCAAGAAAAACAGCTACGTTATTAATCTATATGTCTGTACAAAATGTTTACAATGGCTGGATTGTAACAAGTCTCATCTCTTTTCCTGAGATCCCTCCTCCTCTCCTAACTCTCTATCTAAGTCTCTAATTCTCTACTCTATAAACTTCATAATTACAAAGAGGGCTCTGTCACGAGCTTATCCTCCACCTCACCATCTCTTAGCCATCACTCTCACAGAGCGGCTCTGTACAACTACATTACACAAAATGAGAGTTGAGGCCTGACTATGACCTGGGCTTGCCGCAGGTAACCAATAATGAAAACCTCAACCACTACCTGAAAAAATATGTGGCTTGGAATTAAGATCCTTACAACACGAGTCCCCAAATGGGATCTGATTTTAAAATTTTGAAAAACAAGAGGGCTTTGCCTCTCTCCCTCATGTATGCACACTGAATGTGTTGGCTGGATGGCGCTTAGGCTGAGCTGGAGTGATGCTCCTGCATCACTAACCTTGAGCATGTTTGAAAATGGTTAACTGACAGTTGTTTCCCATAGATGACCAGGGTTAGCCATGGCCATGGTGGTCATGACCATAGTTGACCATGACTATGAATGACATTAATACATTAATGTATATTATAATGTGTTAATTAATTAATACATTACTAAAGTATTAATACATTAAAACATTAATAAAGTATTAATACACTAATAAAATAAGACAAATTGATAAAATAGTAATACATTATTAAAGTATTAATACATTAACAATACGTTATTACATTAATGTAATGTATAAATTAAAGTATTAATTTACATTAATGTATAATGTAACTTATTAATTAATATATACATTAATAATGTAATGTATAAAATAATTAATAAATTATTATTTAATACATTGCTAAAGTATTAATACACTAATAAAATAATACATTAAAAAATGCATTTCATACATTAAACACTTTAATAAATACATTACTAAAGTATTAATACATTAATAATGTAATGTATTAATTAAGTAATACATTAATACATTACTAATTAACAAACTTCTAAAATATTAATACAATAATAAAGTAATACATAAATAATACATTAATAAAGTATTAATACCTTAATAAATACATTATTAAAATAGTAATACATTAATAAATTTATAATACATTAATTGACAATGACCATGGTTCACAATGGTTGAGCATGGGCATGGTTTCTAATGGTTGACTATGACAATGACCATGAACATGGTTAAGTTTGGTAGACATGTTGCACATATGTTTTCTTTGATGTCAAAGTGGTCATGGACATGGTCAGTTATAGTGCAATAAAAAACATAAGAAGTGCGTGGAAGGATTGCAGGACCAAAGAATCAATGGCGCATAGAAGGGCTAATGGTGCAGAAGAAAATATGCAGGGTGCTTTGAACAAGTGCAATGAATAGTGCAGAGGAGTGTGTCGAGATGAAACTAGTGTGACAGAATGGAATATGACAGATTGTGTGGAAGATTGTGCAGAAGAAAATTTGCAGGGAACCTTGAGCAAGTGTAACAAATGACACGGTAGAATGCAACTAAATAAATCTTGTGTGACAAGCAACAGAGTGGAATGTCACGGGATGAACAAAGCGACTCGGTGAGCGCACTACAGGGAAAGTGCAATGGGATGAAGGCACTCCAGAGCAAGTGCGATAGGATGAAGACTTGTGACTTCAGGTTTTGGCTCCTATTCTATCTGCACAATAGATTCTCTATAGACCAGAATGTGAGTTGATGCATCATTCATGAAGAGATTCTCTGATAAGACTAAGTTTTGTTGTTGGAGATGAGATGGAGCTCATTTGTAGGAATATTTGGTCTATTTTATTTAGTCAAAGAATGTCCAGTTGTAACTAGATTTTGATCTGGTCAAGATTTTTCCACAATGTAACTATCATGCGTTCACATACTTTTTTTATACAAAAGTGTAATTGAAAGAAGTGTGTTCTGGTCAAAATGTGTCCATGATGTAACTATGATGCATCCACATACTTTATTTAGATAGAAGTGTAACTCACAAGAGTTTGATCTCATCAAAATATGTCCACGATGTAATTGTTATGCGTCCACATACAGGAAGAGGAACTCAAACAAAAACATTATAATTAGGATGTGCTCTATTTGATTAATGTGTGGATGAAAAGAGAAGAAAAAGGATTTTTAATTGTTTAAAGAAATTGAACCGGAGACTTATAAGATAATTTTTTGTAGAGAAAAGTTCATTTCTGTAAAAATATTTTTAAACTAATTTCAGGGTGGAAGGGTGGTGCTACAATGAGTTGAAGCTCACAGAGGATTGGTGTCCTCATTATCTATTATAGGTTGGTGCCTAAGAGGATTAGTGTACCTCATTGTTTGTGATAGTTTGGTGTGTGCGAGGATTGGTGTCCTCATTTGTGACAGGTTGGTGCCTGAGAGGATTGGTGTCCTCATTATCTGCAAGAAGTTGGTTCCTGAGAGGATTGGTGTCCTCATTATTTGTGACAGGTTTGTACCTGAGAGGATTGGTTTCCTCATTTGTGATAGGTTGGTGCCTAAGAGTATTTGTGTCCTCATTTGCGACAGGTGGGTGCCTTTCAAGCTAAATAATTGTAAATTGTAAGTTGGTGCTTGCGGAAGAACATAAAGAAAGATGATTTGTGGTTTTCTCCCACATTGGGTTTCTATGTAAAATTTCTAGTGTAATGTGTTTTTTGTGTTCTACATGTACTGCTAATTAAGTAAGCACTTCTAAGCAACTTTAAATTGTTGCAAAGGAAATAAAATTAAGAAATATGATGCAATATTGATTCACCCCCCTCTCAGTATTGTTGTAAGTTATAACAATCGGTATCAAAGTGTAGGTACATTAAACAATAGTCTAACACTTGGAAGGAAGATCACACAGAAAGTATGTCAAGTCAAGATTATTTTTATTCTTTAACCATACCTGTTATATTCAATGGAACAAATTTCATTTTGGAAAATCAAAATGAAGACCTACTTGATTTCTCTTGGTATAGAAATCTGACAGATCGTGGTAGATGGTTATAAAATCCCAACTACTCTTCCAACTCATGAAGTTGGTAAGAAAAATTTCTACAGTAATGCAAGAGATATGAATGGCATCCAAGCATAGAAAAAGAATAGACTAAGAAAAAAATTGTTATATTTTTATAAAGAAAAATACAATCAGATCAACAAATATATATTCATCTTAAAAATTAAGTTAGAAGAGGCCAAAAGAAGGGAAGATATATTTATGAATTAGATAAAAGAAAAGGAGAGCATATGTGGAAAACTAGAAGTAGAAATAGTTTCCTCAAAAAAAAGTCTAGATAAGTCCAAGACTCAAATGAAATTCATAAAAGGAGATGAAACATTAGATAACATTCTCAACAATCAGAGATCGCCAAATGACAAGCTAGGATTAGGATATAAGGAAAGTCTGAAAATTATCAAAGGTGAATCAGGCACCAACATGTGTACTAGTGAGAAGCCTACAAGTTATGAAAATGTTCTCAAGGGAAACAACAGTCAACCTAACAAATCAAAAGATGACAATCAGAAGTAGTCAGAATTGGATCGACCCAACTATTCAAACAAATATGAAGCAAAGAAGCAACATGTGCCTAAATTTTATCAATCTCACACACAAATAATTATTCCTATAACTAAGTTTTTCATTCCAAGGCATCCAATTTTTTTCTATGGATATTTTTTCTCTTGTGGCAACTTTGGACATAAGGTTGTGAGATGAAGGACTTTTAGACATAACATAAATGTAGAAATGAGATTCAATAAACCTTGAATGCATATGTATCAAAATGCCTTATAACCTCTACTAGATGACCTCGAATGCCATATATGCAATAATTTTGGACACAAGTAAAGTGAATGCAAAAGCAAGATGCTACCTGTCTATAAGCAAGACAGAGAAGAAGATTTTGCCAAGGTTTGGAGGAAGAAAAATAAAAACAAAGAAAATTGTGGACTCGCTATATATGCCAAAAATAAAGAAAATCAATGGTATATTGATAGTGGTTTCTCCAAGCACATGACAAGAGACAAGAGTAATTTTGCATTCCTAACTGAAGAAAAAGGTGGTAATGTTACTTTTGGAAACAATGCTCTAGCTAGAATTAGGGGGAAATGAACTTTTGTACTAGATGAAGATAAGAAGGTAAAGACCAAAGAACAAAATGTGTTGTATGTAGATGGTCTAAAACATAACTTGTTGAGTGTAACTCAAATATGTTACCAATGACACGATGTTATCTTTCATTCAAAAGGTTGTAAAGTAATGGATGTGAATACAAGAAATATTCTTGTTAAGGGAGTCATAACTTCAATAAATGTGTATGTTCTAGAAGAAGGCAAAAAAAAATGTTGCATTGGTAAAGCTAATGGTTGTTGGATTTGGAAAAAAAGACTAGGTCATCTTAGTTTTAATCAGCTTGTTAAGCTAGGAAGAAAATATGTTGTGAGAGATATGCCCAAAATTTCCAAACCTGAGAATATTTTTTGTAAGTCATGTCAGTTTGGAAAGCAGTCAAGAGTTCAATTAAAGGCAAGAGAACACTCCACCACTCGACTTATTTAGTTGATTCATACAGATATATGTGGCCCCAATAGTACACAATCACCTCGAGGTGAAATATATTTTTATTATTATTATTGATGACTATACCAGAATGTCTTGGGTTGGATTGTTATTATTATTGATGGCTATACTAGAATGACTATACCAAAGTGAGATCGTCACACCCTAGTAGTATTGAGAGCGGCGACGACCACTGGACATAGTCGCAACCTTGATGCATCAGGAGGTATGGCGACCCTTTGAAGCACGCCCACAGGGCACTTACATCGGGAGGTGCGACGGCTTTAAAATTTTTATGAGGGCACTCGCGCATGTTTTTTGGAGTTGAAATTTTTTTAAGGTATGCTTTTTTTTTTAAAAGGTAATAAGTTTGTTGTATAAAACAAACGAGTGGATGATGATATAAAAAGTATTATATGCATATTATAATGCATAAATTCAAGTGGTGAATTTCTTGAAAGGGTGAATCTCTTTTTCAAAAGTTTTTTTTTTATTAAACCTTTTTTATATTACTAAAGGTTTTTTGGATTAAACCTTTTTTTTTTAAATTATTATTCAACATTGAGTAAGATCATTCCTCCATATAAGGGCCATTGGTTATTATAAGCAGTGATGTTTTTTATGTTTCCTCTAATAGAAAAGATGCATAGTGCTAAGTTCGAAATTGAGAAGTTCAATGGCAAGAACAATTTAAGATCTGGAAGGTTAAGATGCACGATTTGCTCGTGCAACAAGGCGTGGTGAAGGCGCTTTTGGGAAAAGAAAAGAAACTCGTGACCATAACAGATGATGACTGGGATGAGATGGATGCAATACCACTGATTTCCATACGCCCATGTTTGGTCGACGATGTATTGTTGAACACTGTTACAGAGAAGACAATAGTCGGTTTGTGGTCAAAGCTAGAAAGCCTGTACATGATGAAATCTTTGACGAACATGATCTTCCTGAAAAGACAATTGTGCAGTTTGTGCATGAAGGAAGGTATGAATATAGTTGATCATTTAAATACTTTTAATACTCTTTTAGTCTAGTTGACTAGCATGGGAGTGGAATTCGAATCTAAAGATAAGGCAATTACAATATTGTGTTCTTTTCCCACGTCATGGGATCATTTTTTTGCCTCTATTAGTTTTAATTCAATAGAAACTATTGAGTTTGATGATATTGTTGGAGCTTTAATATATGAGGAAACAAGGAAGAAATCCAATTCAGGAACCTCTACATCTGAGGTGATGGTGATCAGAGGCAGACCTAAAGAAAGAGGACATGGTCAGAGGGCTTTATCTCGGTCAAAGTCAAAGGGAAAAAAGAGCAATATTAAGCTTAAGTTTGAACTGGGATCTTGTCAGTTATAACCTTCTTTAAGCATGAAACATGGAAAACTAGGTGTACTCGTGAAGATGCATGAAGCTCCAATTTGTATGCCATGGTCCCAATATTTTGCAACACCTTATCTTGGTGGCATGGTGGCCAAGTATCACTGCAAGGTAGGAATTCCTAATTGGATTAGGAAGAGATCCTCACAGACAAGGGAGTGTCATGTGCTATATCTATTTGATATATATGAAGGGTCTAAAAATAGTACTCAGACCAATATCTCAGAGCACTAACTAAGGAGGATTGACCATTCCCTTAGTTGTACTATCTGACTACCCACGTACTAGAGAGTGATCTCCCTGAGTGTTGTTCTCGGTGTACTATAGAAACAAGATCGATAAATAGTTTACTCGATTGGTCTTAGGATTATAGGGGGTCTCCCGATATACGCCAAGTACGTGGGAGCTCAAATATGTAGTAGTTATGTCCAATGCGTAACCGTTCGAAATGGTCCTTCTGATATACTCTAGGTACGTGGAAGAACCACACTGTCCTCGGTTGAAGCGCTAACAAGTAATGACAGTTCCTACGTTTAGAGACCCAGGAATACATCTGTACCTAAAAATACCTAAGGGGTAAAATCATGAAGATGGGTAACACTTTCGTGGAAATCAGGGCTCAAAAATTCCCAGTAGCAATTTTTTGGCCGAAAAAATGTTGCTAGGACTTTTTTCAGCCGAAAATTTGCATGTCAGATTGAACGACACCCTCGAAATTTGTGTATAATGTTTTTTGGATGAATTATTTTCTTGTGGTAAGAATATTTCGGTCGAAACATTTATTTTTAACAGATTCCGTTAAAATCTAGGTTTCGGCCGAAAGATTGTTTTGGCCGAAAACATGAAATTGGGACTGAAAACAAAATCCAGAGAATTTCCCCAAGATTACCTAAACTTAAGAGGTTGCAGACTCCTGCAAATACTGAGAATTTGGTTTTTAAAATGACAGTGTCATTTCCAAAATTGAATCTACTTTCAATTCCTATAATTTGTTTTCATTTTATTTATTTTTATCTAATTATATTTAACTTTTTTTTAAAATCACTACATAATATTTTCAGCAAACATTATGATTCGGTGAAATGAAATATTAGTATCTCTAAAAATATACAGTGAAAAATTTAGAAAAAAATATATTCATAATTCTGAAGTTGTTTTCTTCAAAAGGGTGTATTTAGATTTTAGTTTTAAGTAAAAATTAGGATAGATAGAGGGTGTAGAAAAACATGTGTTTAAAATCTGTAACATTTTCATCTTGGTCAACTTAAAAAAATTCTAGAAATTATAATATTCATCCATTAGATTCAAAATTGTAGTCCTAATAAAATAAAGTCTCTGTAGATTGTTGCAGTATATTTCCTTTCCTAAAAACATAAGTTTAATAATAGATACATTGTTTTAGAAAAAAGTTACTCATTATCATTCCTTTCACGTTTAAGTAACATACTGCTAAACAACTATCAATTTGACATATCAAATCATGATAAAAAAATTTGAAAAATAGTCATTGGAAAGCTAACAAAATTCTTCACAAATTTTGTTTTTACTGTAAAGTGAAATTCTAAATAAAAAATACTTTTGTGTGCCGGAAGTTGAAGAACTTGTGAAAATACAGTTTGTTTTCTCATAAAGCAAACAAAAGTGTAACCCATCTTCATGATTTTACCAAAAGATTCTCCCAAATTTATGTGATACTCATTTTATCCCACTTTATTCCACTTTTGGAATCACCCCAATTGGATATTCTAGTAAAAAAAATGCAAATTTCCAACAACAAAAAAAACGCACCTTTTAAAACCCTGATTTGGAGATTATTCTGCTAACCAGCCTCTCTTCTTCTATAGCTCTGAAATTTCATCCCTTCTGAGTTTAAACTTTCCGAATGAGGTATCCTGATGTGTCTTCTTTCCAACCCCACAGGTTAGACCAATATTGGATTCTCCAAGAGAATTTTATGATACCTTTCCCAAGATGTGCTGATGTTTTCCCTTTCAGGAGAGAAACCTTGTATGACCTGCCACATGTCACTGTCTTCATTTCAAAAATTGAAATTTTCACCAGTAAAACTTTGGTCCATACCCTAACCAAT
This sequence comes from Picea mariana, assembly GCA_032191745.1. Taxonomy (NCBI): domain Eukaryota; kingdom Viridiplantae; phylum Streptophyta; class Pinopsida; order Pinales; family Pinaceae; genus Picea; species Picea mariana. Next base: position 58,208 of record JASDQU011404445.1, read on the forward strand.
GGAATATGTCTCACTCAATTTGGAGGTTTGTAGCTTCAGATATAATAGTTTTCCCAAGAACACCTATTTTAGACTGAAATCTGGATCAACCAAAAATCCAAATTTCCTCAAAGAATAACTTTCCGATTACCATGAATCAAGGGATGAAATTTTACACAAGATACTTAACTATTCTTCCTTAGTACTGTAAAAATTTCAGAACCTGAAACCAAGCCAAAAAAAAGTGGGAGTGGAAATTCCAGGAAGACCCGTTTCAGACTAGTTTTAGGACTAGTCAAAAACCCTATCTTGAAAAAAATATATCTACAAAAATATAACGAAAAAAAATATGAAATTTGAAACGAAGTTGGATATATATGTCCTCTTTAAAGAATATAAATTACACATCTCTCATAGCGAATATTCCAATAAGACTTGTTTTGAAGAAGTCGGTCTCGAGGATTGTCCTACTCTAATACCAAATATTAAGAACCAAAGATCAAAAAAGCATAAAAACCTGAGAATAAGTACTCCACGCCTTGAAAATGAGAGAAATTTAGATAATAAGCGTCTTCGAGGGGGAAACCTCCTTATACATTACATGAATTCACAAATACAACATGATTCCAAATGAAAATGTCTTCTTGGTATATATAGGAGACTAGGAGGTACAATTACAACTAATGGACCCAAGCCGACATAACTAAAATAAAAATAGTAATGTAATATGCCCCAATTAAAGAGTAATGTGCCAAAAGTTAGGGCTTCACAATAAACATATACTTGCTACAATCTAATAACATTCAAAACCATTATGTGTTTAAGGACTATGTAAAATAATAACATAGATTTCAAATAAATGTTAAATAATACCTACTTTAATAATAATGAATTTTTTTTATTCAATCCAATTTTAGAATATACATGAAGCATAAAAAAACAATTACCAAATGACATAGATTCAAAATGAATATTAAATAGTACTTTCTTTAACAATAATGACTCTTTTTTTATTCAATCCAATATCTGAACATATATTATGTTATCGCGAGATTTATTTAGTGAAGGGTTCAACTATTTCTTCTAGTTTTTACATCCAAGATAAATTACAAAAATATTCTTCAAATCATACCATGTCCTCATAATTCATATAATATCCTCATAATTAAATATATTGAGCAAATAATAGAGGATTGTTTTACAAGGTATTGAGAGAATGGATTACTATTTTTTCCAATAAAACAAGTATTGAGAGAATGGATTACTTGTTTTATTCCAACATAGTGAAAATGTGGTTTGGGATGAGGAGCCAATTGATGACATTGTGATTTGGGATGAAGAAGAACCAATTAATGGCATTGTTATTTGGGATGAAGAAGAAGCAAATGTTGTTGATCATATGAGGGAAACAAGTCTCTTTGATGTTAACTTATAGATAATCTTTGATAGGCCTTGTGGAGAGAAGAGTTTCCTTGATGAAGTGATGCTTGATCACGATGTTACCCCACCTTTTGGAGATTGCATGGTATCATCCAGTGAGCCAATTGGGTTTGATGATGGTAGTGTTCTTACAATGGAAAACAAAACAAAACACCAATGGTGTGACAGCCCATTCCACTATGATGAATATGAAGAAAGGCCTTTAGCAGTACACGACTTGGAGGATCAATTATTGGTCACAGAGAAGCAAATTGTACAAGTGTTGACAAGGGAATATGGTGCTCATAGGTTCATTGGAGGTCTTATGTGGAAAACCCAAATGGAGGAGAGTCAAAAAGAGGTTACAGGTGGAGTCACTAGTGCTCAATTGCATATAATCAAAGCAGCACTAGAGTAGATAAAATTAGATTACTTGCAACGATTCATGGATAGAGACCTTGCTCTCAATTGTATTGAAGACAGGGAAAGGGAGGTTGAGGAGATTTATTACCGGTTGAGATTGGTACACTCTTCATCACTAACAACAGAGACTCCATCATCTTTAGCATCATGACACATGAGGGCATGAGTGCCCCCCATGGTTTGAGGGAGGAGACTCTTGTGACAGTTTTGCATGAGAAGCATTCATAGTTGTAGGTTCTTGAGGAGAGGTATGGCATAGATGATTTCTATGCTCATATTTTACATTGTGGGGATCATGAGATGTTCTTTTTGAGAACCCACTAAAGTCTCAAGTCTTAGCTACAAAGGAGATAGTTGAGCACATTCTTTGTGGACCAACCCGCAAGGTAGTATATGCATCCATGGATTGGGTGCACTAATATATGAAAAACATGGGCACACTCTAGGATACAGGTTCAGGATACATCAGTAGAGTAATGGATACATTAGCACCTATAGGATGCAGGATGGTACAATATGATTCGATGATAGGAAGTAGTATGCAGAGGTATTCATTGGCACACAGTAGTGTACAATTGAGTTTTGGAGCATTTCCTTGAGGGAGACCTCCTGATAGAGTCCTCAAGCATACCATTGAGTTGAGGTTACCCGGTGAGTGGATGGGTGATATTTATGGAGTAGTATATCCCTTGATGATTGATATTCATCTAGGATATCATTAGATGAGGGACACGGAGAAGGATAGTCACAGGTTTACTTCCTGACTTCATTATGAGTTCTTGGTCATGCCCTTGGGGTTGACCAACACACTAGTCACTTTCCAATTTGTAGGAAGTGGGAGAGAAATATATTGTTTTTATTTGATGCCCTCATGGTATACAACAAGTCAGAGATGATCAATGTATCTGGTTGGATGAGACAAGGGGCATTGTGTCCATGATGAAGATCTTTCATTTTGACCATGTGATCAGTGTGTAGAGTGCACCTGAGGAGATCAAGACTCTATTGGATCGGTTCACAGGGATTTCAGCAATAATTTGGAGTGGTGGAATTCCAATTTGGTGGTGGGATATTGGTATTCATTTGAGTGGTAGATGACTTCAGATGACGAGGTTGATCGATAAGGTCGTGTTAGGCATTGGTTTGTGTCATTATGGGGATGTTGTGAGAGGCATTGTTGATATTTTTTCTATATGGTGAGGTATATTCTCCCTCATGATACCGAGGATATGAGTTCATTCCTTT
>JASDQU011404446.1:26961-44980 GCA_032191745.1 Picea mariana
TAGGTTCTAAATATAAAGAAGCAATTTGTACCTTTTGTGTATGTGGCACATTATGTAGATCAAAGAATTGCTCCATATGAAGTATCCATGTGATTGGTTCCTTGCCATCAAACTTCCTCATATCAATCTTAGGAACATGGTTGGTCTTCAACCCAAAGTTGGAGTTTCTCCATTTTTTATTCACCTTCCTTGTCTCTTCATCATGAATTTCATGGGATGCATTTTCACTTTCAGGTGTCTTCTCTGTTACCAAATTTTTCAATACTTCTATGATCTCCTCTTTTAAACCATCCATCTTTGCCTCCAACTTAGCTTCCATCTCTTGTAGTTCGTCTTTTGTTACTATCTTCTTTTGTAAATCATTTATGTCCCTATGCATTTCTTCACCTTCATCAAGAGTCCAAGTAGGATTGTCTGGAGGCTTATTTGGTGTAGAAGTTCCCTTTTTGGGTGGCATGTTGGCCAAGTATCACTTTTGAACCTTGATTTTGAGGTGGTTTTGCTAGACAATCTTTCTTTTGTTGTATCTCCCAAGTTTCGGCCCTTCTGAGTATGAAAATTTATTTTATGTAGTTATTTGATATTTCTTCTCTACAATGCCATAGGTCTGATCAAAATTGGATGTGCCAAGTGGAATTTATGGTAACTTCCCCACAACTTGCTTATTTTTGGACTTTCCAAGAGATCTCACTTGTATAGCGTGCCCTGCACAAAATAATTGATATAAAATTATGAAAATCATACCAGAAATACTAAAAACTATACACTATCCAATGAAACCAGTCCCACTCAATTTGGATACTCTAGGAAAAAGTTATGATTGTTTTTCCTGGAACACCTTCTTGAGACTAGTCAATAGGACTAGTTAGATACCCTATCTTCCACACGGTGTATCTACAAATTTATGATGACCTAGAAGCTAAAATTTTTACCACAAATACCTTACTAATTTCTGTGAATATCCTCTGGAGTTCAGGGTCTGAAATGTTACATAAAAAAATTCATAGAGAAAATTCTGCAATGACTCAGTTCAGGATGATTCCATAACCCTATCTTGTACAAGTTGTATATCCGAAAGTATAAGGCCTCAGGAGCTGAAATGTTAAACCAACGTACCTTGATCCTTCTACTAAATATCCTCCAAGCCGTTCCTTCTGAAATTTTTTATAAAACATGTTATAGAGAAAATTCCAAGGTGTCTCAGATGTAGCAGTGAAATCCCAAGACCTTGAGCTTTGATACAATATGTTAAGAACTAAATATCAATATAGCATAGAAAAAAATCAGAAAAAGTACTCAACTCCTTGAAAAAGAGATAATTTCAGATAATAAGCCTCTTCGAGGGAGCAACCTCCTTTTACCCCACTTAAATGTTCAAGTACAAGATGATTCCAAATGAAAATGTCTCCTGGGTATATATAGGAGACTAGGAGGTATAATTACAACTAATGGAATAAAGCCGACATAAATAAAATAACATTACTAATGTAATATGCCCCAATTAAGGGGTAATGAGCCAATATTAGGGATTAACAGAGAGCAGGTCATAGAGCCGAGGGATTTCCAACAAACCAGGGACATCACGTATGTTGCAGTGCTTTTATCAATAACAATACGTTTGATGGTATACTTTGAGTAACCCTTGTGGATTTGGAATGCCACATGGTAAGGAAAGAGAGGATTCACATTCGTGACGTCAAACTTGATAAATTTAGAGCCAGTGGGATCTAGAGCTCCTAACGTAGATAAAAAGGCATTCCTTTGTGAAGGACATGTCTGGAGTACCTCCAGAGCCAACATTGCTAAAGGGGGACCCAGATCCTCAAAAATAGATTAATTCTAGGTAGCTCTAGCATTAGGATTGTGGCCAAAGCACTTGAGTACTCCTTTTGGAATATGAGGCAGGGGCTCTGGTTTTTCGATCTGTAAAGGAATCTCTGGAGGTGGGGAAGACTCTATACCAGGTATAGTCTGTGAAGAACTGTAATCACGAGACCGAGTGGCTACATTAACCTCAGACTTAACCATATTTATGCATAGATGATCATTGTCTTGCATCGGTGGGTTTTGACTCCCACTCGCCGCATTTTCAGCATCCGAGGAGCTCGATGCCATGCATTGATTATGTGGAAAATGATTAGTCAGCACAATGGGCGATAGAGATAAAATCCTCGGATCTTTCCCAAGTTTGGGGCACAAGTGGGTAAGGTGATTGTTTGTACAAATCTTGCAGGGAAACTTTGCCTTTCACCTTTATTTCTTTCCCTCACTAACATTATTATTCGACTTCTCATTATTAATGTTGTCATTGGGTTTATTATTATTCTTCCCACCCTTACGATTGTTACCATGTCCTTTCTTTTTATTCCCTCCTGGTTGCTAGTTACCATTCGGGTTGTTCGACGATTGCACAAAATGTACATTTGTCGACTGAGTGGGAGTAGAGGACTCAGACTAAGTTGGCCCTGCTACATACTAGTTTAGAGACAACTCTTTCAACTGGATTGTCACCAAGTCTACATATTTCACATTGGTAGATCCTACAATGCCATCGACATGAGGCCTGAGATTTTTTCTAGGGTCATAGTTTGACCTCATTTCATATGGAAGAATCTCGTATAAAATCCCAGACTGAGCATTTATAAGATCTAACTGTTGGGATTTAAAAATCACTTCTTCCTCAAATGTAACCCCGGATGTAGAAACATCCTTCCAAATATAAGGCTGTAGAGACTTAAGGAACCACTCTAGTAGGAATTCCAGAGGTATGTAAGCCTTGATCAAGCTCTTTCATCTACGCCACTCTTGGATGTGATTAGATATATCAGTGGCTTTGTCCTGACAGAAGGCCAACAAAATTTCTATGCCAACATCATAATGAACTGGAAATTGGAAGTGGTTGAGGAAGACTAAAACCATCTGATTAAAATTTTTGTGCGTCCCCCTGGTAGCTGTATGTACCATTTCACGAAAACCCCCATGAGGGTGCATTGAAACAATATTAAATGAATAGAATCGTAGTTAAGAGAATTCGAAGAGCACCAAAGATGAAAAGTAGTGACGTGATCACAAGGATCTTCATTAGTCTTTCCTTCAAATTTTGGAATATTTGAAGGAAGCTTGGTGGGGATGGGGGGCCATGTCAGATCATTATGCACAAGGTCATTCATTAATATAGACAATTCTGGAAGATTGAACGTGGCCAGAAAAGGGATACATGGTTGCGACATCTAGCCCCAAGCTCCCGGGAAAGATTTTTGTTGGGGAATCACAACCCATTCAAGGTTCTGGTATGCACCAAGGCCCTGTCTGGGATTGTAAGACCCTCCTTCAAACTGATTCATGAAGGTTTGGTTGGGCACCATTCCAGTAGAAACATTATGATGAGGGTTGTAAAAATTTCCCCTAGCTGAAGTAGCACCACATTAGGGGTTTCCCAAGGTATGAAATTGACCTCCTTCGGGTGTGAATTCGAAGGATAGAGGTGGATTCGTCATGCCAAACATGTTGATCGGAATTGGTGCAGAGGAGGTAGGTGTAAAGGACAGACTGTAAGCAACAACTTGTCTTCCAGGTTGACCACTCCATCCAGGAGCATTAGGACCAGGATTAGACCCAAGGTGAAAAGAAGGAAGGCCTCCAAGTGTAGGAGTCATTTGTGGGATATGAGCACCACCAAACGAAAATGGAGTATGTGAAGGACCCATGCCCCCAAGTCCAATATTAACATTCATATTATATGTTGGGATGGAGGATGAAAATTACGATGTGAAATTCATCATACCATAATAAAAATGGATAGAGACCATAGGGATGGAATGAATATTGTATCCCGACGAGTGACAAAGGGACCCAAAAGGGTTCATGGCTATAGGTTGAGCATTCACTATAGCTCAGACGAGAGTGATGATAGGAACTTCCGACAATACAACCATTTTGGTTGAAGGTGTCAAAGGAGTACCATTAACTATAGTGGGTGTGGGAGTCGAAGGACTCCCAGTATCTTTCTCACTCGATTCAGTACTTATTCTTGTATGATCACAAGTCTGGTAAGTGGAGGTGTGGGTACCACGTTTGATAATTTTACGCCTTTTAGAAGGAAAAGACTCAAGATGCGATGGTAATCATAACAAACGGCGAGACCTGTGGGGAAGCTAGTCTGGCTCCACGATGACTTAAGACTTGAGATATAAAAACAAATCCTAAGGCCAAATAGTAATCAAAGAGCACACCAAAATAAACAAAAGGACAATATGCACACAAACAGGATAAAGTGGCTAAAAGTGACCTCCCTTCCTAAAGTAGGTATGCCTCACCCAAGAGGGGCCTGAGACTCCCTCCAAAAGATCGGAGGTATCTGAATCAGTTATAAGGGCCCTTGTGGGATTAACAACCAGTCGGTTAGATCCCCCCGAAGATGTAATCCTCCATAAAGCTTGTGTTTTGTCTGACCCTTATCTGATTCAAGTTAACTGCAGAATAACCCATGCAAGTAACCTATCTGGTACCTATGTCAAGCAACTAAGAAACCATGATATAATCGATGTGTAGGCGAACAGTAGTAAGTGAGGTCCACCGTATGGGTAGGGTAACAAAGCCCAAAACCTTGAAAGAACCACCTCTCATAAAGGTAAAGGTACTAGAAAGATCCCCATATACGAATAGATCCCCATAAATATATCTAACACTAAGAAGGTATTGGGGGAATATCCCCTCAACCAACATCACGCGACCTCATTCTTAACTCCAGTGTAACTGGAGCTTCCTGATGTCACCAATTATACAATGGATTTCACCACTCCCTTAGTCAGACCCATATGTTGATTTAATATCCTTGGAGAAGTTTACTCGCAAAATCCTATTCCAAGGCTCTAAATCCTAAGCTAGTTTGTGCACCCTAGAAAATAAAATTGTTTCTCATCAATTTTAAGTTATCGACGTTTCTTTTAGTGGCCTTGCTTACTCAAAAAGGTGCAGTAGTGAAACTGATGATTTTATGACTCAGCAAGTAAAATAAATGAATATGAATAAAATGCAAAGTCCTAACTTCAATTCCCAATAAATGATAAGATTTTCAAAATGCAATTTTCAATTTAATTCTGCAATTCAAAATAAGATGCAATTTTTCCGTACATGTACTAAGATCAATGATAAGAAACCAAAAGATCAAATTCCAACAATGCAAAATTGTTTAATATTTTTGTATTTTCAATATAAAAGAATGAAAATGCAAGGATTGGATAACAACTTGATATAAATATTCTACTGAATGTAATCATAGACAAACCAAGTAGGATATAAAGAAGCAAACAAACAACCCAAGATGCAAGGAAAATCAATGAAAAGGATGATGAGAAAGGAACCACCCAAAAATACAACCAAAGAAAGGTTTCCTATCACTCTGCAGGCACTTAAAAGTCATAACAGAGACCTAAGAAGACTGAAAAACCATCAAAACTTACCCAACAAACATCAAACTGAACAACCAAGCACACAATAATGATGTATGCAATTGTTTAAGAGAAAATCATGTATATACACCTCTTTCACAATGACAGGACGTGTATGTATGTGATTGTTAGGAAAAAACCCACGTATATGTATTAAAACACTATCAAGTTAAGGATAAGGCTAAGAAACTCAATACAAACAAGAGCAATCAAAGGAGAAAAACACACCAAACCTCAAAAAGAAGATTCAATCCTCAGTATGGTCACCAATTTTGTTACGAGGAAAATATCTCTATGGCATGGGGTAAACCACAATAGATGGAAATGATTGCAGAAATCAACTCTAATCTCAAGTATGCTATACAAAAAAATATGCCAACAAGACAAGATAAAGATCCTACCTCGTCCAGACGTTCGATGAAGTCCACCGTTGAGCACTTGACCCAAAGCAATACACCTGCAACTTGCCCTCAACAACCAATATACACAAGCATATGGTGATAATATATAAAGTTAGCACATTCAATAGCATAATCCATCAATATTCATAACAAATATTCCCATGGAATAAAAATTAAAATATTTTCAAAACACTAGTTGGACGAGAAAAGAGTATTTCTATTAAAATGTAATTAGCAGAAGTGTATGAATGCCAAACTTCCATGTCGACACGGTTTGAAACCAAGAAACTAAGTCCCTTCCAGTTGGGCCTCCACCACTTCAATCCTCCACCAAACGCAGGCTCATATAAGAGAGACAATAAGGTTCTCAATCAAGTAGGGAAGCTCTTGGGGGATGAACAATGTGTTCATACTTAAAATGATAAAGGGATGCAGACTCAATATGAAGTGAATAATTTCTATAGAGTAACTTTGTTCTTAAAGTTGAATTCTTCTCTTCCTTTCCACAGCTTGGATATGGCCCATTTATATCCTTCAAATGGAACTGAAGGGCTGAGTCAGAACGTTTCCAGTAAATGGAAGTTCAAGGATCATGGATCTCGTGATGTGACATGGAAACCCAACACCATTTTTTAATTTGGGCACAAAACCCAATGTACACAGGTTATAATGGTGAAACTTGCATATACACATGTTGTATAATAGTTAGGGCACATATATGTGGAAAAATAATATTTTTATCTCCGGGAACTACAAAATGTGACTTCAAGTCTGCATAGGGAAATGAAAAAAGGCCTTCTGAGAAAATTTGAAGAGGGTGAGGAAAATCTTGCTATAACACTTAGATCTTTTTCCCCTTTTTCCTAGAGTTTGATTATTCTCCAATATTTTTAACTTATGTCATAGTTCATTTAGTCCTTTATTTAAATTTAGACTTAGACTTAGTCTTAGACTTTTGTTAGAATTTAATTAATAATTTATTGTTTCATAAATACTTTATTATAACAAGGTCTAATCATTCCAATGTTTTCTAGGCCACCTACGTTTATTGACTCAAGTTTCAATTGCGTGACATGCCCTTCAAGACGCACCTTTGTGCTCCAAGAGTGCCACTCACATTTGACTTGTTTTTGAAGTTTTCCGACCCTTTGGAGTCAAAAATCCATTTGGTCGACCTTGTGAGAGACTAAGGGCTTCTAATGAATAAGGACTCTGCCTTATTATGCACCCCTTAGAAATTTTTGTGATTTTTTGTCTCAGTTTTCCCTCACAAAATCGTGGACCACTCAAACTGGGTAATTGTTAACCTACAGTTTTGGCCACGGTGGGAGTGATAGTAGGCTATGACAGGGACACTGCCACACCTCTCCCTCAATGTCTAGTTTCTGTGCATGGCCCCTCTACTCCTTATGTGAGTCAGATTAGTAAGCATCGTCAAGGTTGCATCCACTCACAAAAACACTATCACTAATCCATATTCATAATCATACTATAATCAATCATATGTCACAAGTGCGTAATTGAAATACTAAATCAATATACAATCCACTTGCTGACTCAGTCCAGAGTCCAAGGAATTCCGTTGATGTCATCAATATCTATAACATGTCATGTGTCTTGCACACTCAGTACAACTCATCAATAGCATATTCCAATATATATACATCAAATTAACAATAAGTTACAATACATCATGATCATCATCATATATAACCCATGAGCAAAACAAAATCATAATATACCATAACCGGATCACTTGCATGCAAGTGTCCTCAAAGAATAAGTCAATAAAAGTGTGCACAGTAGAGAGGGATGTTACATACACCCCCTCTTGTTTTAAACTTTGTCTTGAAGTTTGTACAATATATAAAATAAAGTAAATAAATGTATCTAACATAGATTTATATGTCTAATCTATCAAACAAGTAAGGAAACTATTGACACAACTTATTTGTGTCTTTCTAGGTAGCCGAGTGTGGACTATAATTGTCCCACTGGACCTTGACCTGATCGACTATTTGATGTCGTCGTTGTCGAATGCGATGGTCCAAAATGCGGATTGGCTACGCCATGATAGCATCCTTATCTGACACCTTCAAAGAAATCATGTCAATAACATGTGAAGGATCACTAATATAATGTATCAGAACATATACATGAGATACATCCTACACATGCCTCAAAGAATCAGGAAAGGTTGATTGATAAGCCATGGGTCCTTTATTTTCCACTACTTCAAAAGGCCCCACAAAAATAGGAGAGAGTTTAGTGTTAGAAATAATAGGTGTGCTTGTTTAACCATAGACAATATAACAATATTGTCACCCAACCATAGGTCGAAGCAACCCTCGAGCACCTTAATCTTAACAGAGAATAATTTTGGAAGCAAACCCTAGGCCTAATATCCAATCAATGTAGAGTACCTCTCTCTAGAGCTAGCACATAAGGCGGAAAGTACAAACCATAACCAATATAAAATCCAATCCTAAACTGAGAATACAAGTTGGAGTAGTTGCAGCTGCAACTACTCTCCAGACTTGCACACTTACTCAATTTCTGCAGTGCACACTCTTACATTTCTACAGTTGCGAGATCTATGTGTCAAGTGAGCTCTGGCATCCTGTATCTATATTGCTCATCCTTATATGTTTAGGCCGACTTCTCATTTTGGAGGCTAAAAAATCAATATTAAATATTTCCTTTAGCCCACTTGTCTTCTAGGGTTATGTCCAATGCTTTACGGTTTCTTCTTGCTTCCCGAAATATTCTATTCTTTTCAGAGTTACACGTGGAGTTTAATACCTCCCGCAACTACCATAATATCAACACTCCCTCCTAGCTAGGGAGGTATTGAAAGAAATGGTATTGAGAAAAAAAATACCATTCAACCGGTATCATCATCATATCCATACATGCTATCTCATGATTAGATCACGAGCACCAATGATCATCACTATCAATATCAACTGATAGCATCAACTACATAATCTCTTGAAGACATACTCCATCTGAGTAATAAATCATGATTTTGAATAAGTCACTCACTCCACAGAGTGATACAAGAACCATTCTTCTAATAAGAGCATATGTCTTGGGAGAATAAGTATTCCAACATATGTTGGAAGCCATGCCATGGGATACAAGGACTATTCTTCTAATCTAGACATACGACTTAGAAGAATAAATTTTCTGGACCATTTTCCGTCTGGAAAATGTCTGTCCATCAGTACACTGACTATCCATCTATCTGATAATCATTTTTAACACTTCTTATAGTCTACATGGAAATCAAAACAATGTTATTCAATAGAACACAACTGTTTCTATCCATAGTAGTACACAAGTACTATCCAGTGGTACACAACCACACCAAGTAGCACACGACTACTTAATCAGTGACACATAGTCACAACCAATGGAGCACATCCAACATAGTAGCATACATCTATTGTCTAGATACATACAGTCTCCATACCAATCATACCATCTGATATCAACCTGCATAAAAAAATATCATGATATAAACTGAGTCATCTGGGCCATTGTTCCACTCACATCTGTGAAATATGGAAGAGAATCTACCCTCAAAATGTAAAACATCAGCCATGGGCTATCTGGACTATTATTCTCAAGCATAGAAGAATAAATGTCCTTGATTTATGAGCCTAGACCATTCACCTAATTGGGCCATTCCTCCAACACTAGTCATAGTGCAACCTAGAGAGAATGAGTCTTCCCTAGGGAATGTCTGTCCCTGATTGTTGAACCCAACCATTCACCTAGCTGGGTCATTCCTCTGTCACTAATCATAGTGAAACTTGGATAAAATGAGTCTTCCCTAGGGAATGATTGTCTGGACCATTTCTTAATGGAAATGGCTATCCTGCACCAACCTCCAAAATAGACCATTCTTTGAAACTGCTAAAAAATGTGAACTTCGAAAGAATGATTGCCCGAAGAGGAAGACCATGCTACTTGACCACTACTCAAAGTGATTTCCAAGAAGAATGAATGTCATATACCATTACCCCATATTGGACAAAAGGGGGCTCATTTTCTATGGTACATAAGCAATCTATTGAACCATTTTCATTACAAAAATGACTATTCGATTTTGACCATTTTCTGAACTAGAAAATGCATGTCTGTTAGAAATATCAAACCACTTTTCGAACTAGAAAGGAACTGTTCTTCCTGGACCATTTTTCGAACTGAAAAATGATTTTCCATAAATCAATAACACATCAATGCTCCCTCCCAACCCGAGAGTAATCTCTTTCTTTTTCAATAAGGAATTTGTCTCCACGAGCCCCAACTTGTTTCTTAAGTACGCAAAATTTTTCATCTTGGACAGAGGCTTTACCAAAATATTTGCTATCTTCTCATATGTGGAAATATATTGGAGAACCACTTCTCTTTTTTGGACTTCATCAAGGAGAATTTAATTCTTGATCTCAATGTACTTCGATATGTCATGGAACACTGGTTTTCTTTGAAGGATTCATATAGCTCTGATCATTACAATATATCATGGTTGAATTCAACACTTATGTTTCCTTCTATATCATGACATCATGGAAAGGCTCAAACTGAAACATATCTAGGTAGCACTTCTTCTGTCATCATGAGAGTTTTCCCCAGACTTCTGAGTAACTATTTTGATACACTATCTCTGTCATAGAAAGTTTTCACCACACTTCTTTTGTATATGAGATACTTTGCATCAAGTTATTTGAATCCATACATGGTATTTCTATATCTTCATACATGGGTCTCTTTCTGGTATAAGCTTCTTTCTTACTTTATTTATTGGGAAGAACAATATTTTACATGTAAATTCCAATCCATGGATACTACAAGAGGTATATTTGGAACAAGTTTTTGTCATAGTTTTCTCCCTCCTTCTGGAAGCATCTCTGAATCTTGCAATGCTTCCATTCATAAGTATTTTTCACACTGTTCTTTATCATAACTTCCATTTATTCTGCTTGATTGCTTCTTAGTGAGTTCAAACCAAGCTGGTAGTCTTGTGATTCTCGGTATAATAACTGATTGTTTTGGATTTTCTTTCTTTCTTGGAATATTCATGTTCTTCCTCATGTCTCTCTTTAGCTCTTGGGTCCATGGGTCTTCTATAGATTTCATGCCCTGAATATTCAACTTCTTCCTTTCATCATAGGATCATGGATGTAGATGGACAACCAGGATACTTTAAGGGTTATTCTCGAAGAAGACTTTTTCTAGAGTCAAACTGAACATGTGATGCTTTTCATGGATGGTATTTTCAATGGGAACATGGATAGATACTTCATAATACTCAATGGATCATATTATTTAGGATTAGCTCCCTCCTAATCCTTTCTTCAAGCATGAATGCATTCTCTTCTTTTGGAATTTTGTAATCATCTCCCTCCATATAAGATAGTCCACACTTTCATCTGCATTCTTATTGCCTTCTGCAAGGTGTCACACATATTTTTCTAATTTCCTCTTGGTTTGCTAACTTCTTTCTGTTTTGACTTCTTCTGGGTCTCTTCAGGCTTGATTCCGATTTTGGATTATCTATAAGTTGTTTCTTATGTAATATCTTCCACATGAGTTGTCAACATACTTCATCTTTTCATGTGTATTTATTGACTTGTAGTCATCGTAATAACAATCCTTATCCTTTTATTCTTCCATAGGTATTGTTTCCCTTGAACACATTTTCTTCTAAGAAATAGATATACATGATATGCACAAGAACTATGTAAACATGGTATATATGAGAGCTTTGAAGAATTTTGTTACCTTTAATTTAGAAGAAGAAGTATGTTTATCCTCCTTGAGTTTCTTTGAGGGTTCCCTTCCTTTGGCAACTGTTGCTTCGTCTATTTCCTTCATTTGCTTTAACTTAGGATAGTGGTTCCTGTAGTGACCGTATTTTTGAAAGTTGAAGCATTGTATCTTTGACGTATCCTTTTCTTGATTTTGTTTCTTCCTTGAGCCAAAATTCTTCTTATTCCTGAAATTCGTGAACTTTGTTGTGAAATCTTGATCATTGTATTTCTTTTGGGATTTCTCTTTTTCATTAATCCTTGATTCTTCTTGTGCACAACAAGTACAAAGTTCTTCAAATGTGGGATACTCTTTTCTTTTGTTCATTATTGAGACAAATGCATCCATGTCTTGGGAAGACCATTGAGTATTATACTTACTAGTTCCTTCTCTTAAATGATTTCTTCAATAGCTTGTAGTTGATCTCTTAACTAAGGTATGGTTTTATTTTGTCATCATCATTCATTTTCATGTCACGGAGCTCGTTCTTTAGACTCATTACTTGTCTAATGTTTCTGACTGAGAAGCAGTTAGTTATGGCATTGTACATCTTCTTAGATGAGTCAAGATGAGAGATGTAGGGTATAAAGTGGTCTTTTACAGAGTCCACTATGATACTCATGGCATTGATGTCATTGTCTTTGAACTTCTCCATAACTGCAATGTTCTGAGGCTCCTTCTCTTTTCCTTCTTCAAACTATGGTTCCACGATCTTTCCTTTCACGATATCCAACACTTTATTCTTGGAAAGGATGAGATCAATCCTTGTCTTCCATAATCTGAAGTTAGAATCTCCTTCTAACTTGTTTTCTGACTTCATAGAGTAAGTCATGATTTCTTTGACTTGGTCAACCTTTGACTTTGACCAAAAAATCAAACTTGATGTCTTAGCTTGATGAGAGTACCAAGAGGTGCACTAGGCTAGGGCATAGTAGGCTATCCAAAAATTAGGTCAATCTCTTCACTTAAGGTGCCTCAACAAGAGGGTTATGGTTTCGTTGCTACAACAAAAAAATTGATTGCAACTGCAACTGTAACTGAGAAAAAATCCTCCTAATCTATCTTCCAGTGGTTAGAATGTCCGAAGATAGAATGGACCAATAATCTATTAGAAATAATAGGTGTGATCGTTTAACCATAGACAATATATCAATATTGTCACTGAACCATAGGCCAAATCCACCCCCGAGCACCTTAACCTTGACAAAGAATAATTATGGAAGAAAACCCTAGGCCTAATAGCCAATCAATGTAGCATACCTCTCTCTTGAGATAACACACAAGGTAGAAAGTCTAAACCATAACCAATATTAATTCCAAGCCTAAACCGAGAATATAATTTGCAGTAGCTACAACTGCAACTACTCTCCAAAATTGCGCACTTACTCAATTTTTGCAGTGCACGCTCTTACATTTCTGTAGGTGTGAGCTTTGTGTTTCAAATGATCTCTGGTGTCCTATATTTATACTGCTCCCCCTTATATTTCTTGGCCAACTTCTCATTCTAGAGGCTAAAAACTCATATTAAATATTTCCTTTAGTCGACTTGTCTTCTAGGGTTATGTCCAACTATTCTTGCAACGCCATGAGTAATTATAGTTTTGCATGTGCTATATTCCTGATATAGTGTGAAAACGTCCGAAATTATTGTCATAGGATCTACATATCTTGTTATGATCTATATCAGGTCATGTTTTGCAGTGATGACAACTCATTCGAAGGATCGGGTTGTACGTGCCAATTTGATATCAAATCACCATTCCCGATTATCATTCTCAGTGTATGAAATCACAATCTATCTATTTTTAGTATGTATATTACTTCATGCATGATTTGAAGGTAAAATAATAGCTCCCAGACTTTGAAAATTTCCAAAAGCTGGTGATCGATCCCTAAACATTATCATAAATCTTCAACAGAGATTTATCAGTGTCATGGCACCAAATAAGAGTGGGCAGATAACCAGGTTAGAGCCAAAGGGGAATGAATTACTTAAATCTTATCCTCAGATGGCACGAAATTTTAAAGATGCAGGCTGGTTTGATTTCTTCTCAACATTTCAAGGTCAAGATGAGCAGGTTTCCATTATGTTTGCACATAATTTCGATGGTTTTGAAACATTTGTGGGCAGAGTCCTCATACACATAACACATCACTTCATAGCAACAAGATCCAGGCTACCAATATACAGAGAGATGTGGTGGAAGAAAGAAACATTAGTTGTGGAGATTTTAACCATTTTTTGAACCCAGAAAGACAAAACCCTAATTGGAGTCAAGGCATTCCACACAGTTGGGTGAGGAAAGAATGGCACACTACCCTTTTGATCATTCATAGGTACATCACCTGTGAGGGACATTTTTCTCTAATTCACCTTTATCATATTAGATTATTAATCCATGTGAATGGTGACTATCCTCTCAATATTCCATATTTCTTATTGAAAATCCTATCTAAAATGTCTAAGAGAATTCAGACACATCCCACAACAACAAAGAAAAGTATTCTTCACCAAGGGTTGATTAAAAAAATAGTTATATATTCTTTAAGTGAGGTTCAAAGGTCTTGGGACTCGTTAATTCAATCACTAAAACCAAAAGAACAAGAACCTAAATCTAAAACTGCTAAGGAGAAGAAACATGGGAAAGGAAAACAAAATTCTCAAATTACTGATGCTTGTGTGAAAGAGATCTCCCCTGCAGCCAGGGTGACTCATTCTAGTAAGAGGAAATTATAGACACGACATGGAATTGAATATTTTCCTAGAGGTGGACCTAATGAGAATATCACTAAAGGTTGAAGCAAGAAGCTTAAACTTGGTAAAGAACTTGATGTTCAAATTGATCCATATGCAAAGAATGAACTTGATGAACTAGATGAACCTAAATACCATACAACAAACCCATTCAAAAGACCAACCAAGTGGAATAAACGGTCTACTGGAAAAAATGTTGTAGAGGGTAAGAAAATGAGAAAGAAAAAGGAACTTTTATCTAAATACCCTAAAAGAGATACTGCAGGGCTGCGAACAAACTTAGGTTGAACTCAAAGGCTTTGTTTCATCCTTCTTTCAAGAAGGAAAACCTAATTATTATTGAATACCATTCATAAGACACTATGGAGGAAGTTGAAAGACAGACCCTTGCATCTTCTTCACATAGGTTAAAGGAGGAATCTGAAGAACAAAGGAAAAAACATGAGAAAGAAAAACAAATTGCACAATATTCAAGGATACCTATCACTAGGGAAACCAAAAGGTTAGGTTCATTCCCTGAAACTACACTCAATGACACATATGTAATTAATGATGATGTTAAATTGAAAAATGATTCCTTTCCAGAAATAAACTAGCTATAGGATGTTGTAAAAACCAAAAAATCAAAAAGCACTGAAGAAGAGAATCTTAGCGCTAGGTTTTCCTTGAAATATTAAATTAAATTAAGAAAACCCTGAACCTCCATATATTTGAATCTGTGTGCTCTAGTAGAAGAACACCCAGAGTTCGAGATGGAAACAAGCAAAAAAGGACACGGTAAAAGAGATGCGAGGTATTATTATGAAGTTGAGGCAAGAAAAGTCCTTAGTAGAGAAATGGAATGCAAAACAATAGGAAAGTATATAGGAACTCAAGAAAAAGAGGAAATATCAACAGGCCCTGCTAAAGGAAGTAAGAGATTCAAACATAAAACTGTATTAGCGTAATGTGGTGTTAAAAACTAAACTAAAGTAGAGGGATACCAGAGCTTCTGCAATTATCATACAATTAAATCCCAAAGGAATCCTGTCACAATTTTAAATTGCTTGAGGCTATTACCAAGATAATGAGGTTAGCCATTTTTGGTTAACATTATTTTGCACAAATATAACTTTTTGCATCTCACATGAACCAGCTCAACCACAATTTTATTCCTCTTTTTGTGAGATTTGGAAAGCTTCATCACACTCTCATATGGTCTATATTCGAATTATTTGTTAAGGAAGACTACATTACAGGCATTATAAATATTCGTATGGATATTTCTCTCCTAGAAAAGAGCCATTTGATAGTATCCTATCTAAAATTGTAATATGAAAAATAGGATCTTTAGGAATAATTTTTGTGTTTATAAATGCATTGAAAGGATTGAAAGATGGGATCAGTTGGGGAATCAAGGGTTATTTTTTGTAAAAAAATCCTCTGTGAGGCAAAGACAATATTTTCATATTGGCACTAAATGGAAAAGGCATTTTGATGGTCATAAATTCTTTTCATGCTATTATCTTCTTCTTTTTCTTACTTGGATGCATTTTTATTTGTTTCTAATCATATGATATCTTTGTTGTGAGTAATATAGTGCAAATTTTGTTGTTTAAATTGTTCATAACTAAGAGTTACTTTTAAGTACCATGTTCTTATTTCTTAATGATATTTGGGAATGAGAAATCTATGTGTGAGTGGACAGACTGAAAAAGAATATATATTTATTTCTTCATTTACTTTTTACCATCTGATCTATCAAATTTTCTGTCATTTACTAAGCTAGTGAGATATATTTTTTCCTTTGTACATTGAGCTTTATATCCTTATTATATCTTTGAACCAACCTTCAACCATTTCTAAATCCTATTCAAAACCTTTATAAAATACCATTACAATAAATTGATGATTCCCTAGCTTTCCCTCTCGCAGTCAAGTGAAACTTTAGGGACTAAAATCTTTTGGTGTCGTTGTCGAGGATGGAGACACAAAGTATTTTTCCCTGGGAGAACGACACAGATTAGATCTAAATCTTGATGGTGGAAAAGAATTTAGACACTTTTTGGGACTGTATATTATTCACCTGGTGACTCCCCTGCAGTAATTCTAGCTCTTAAAAGAGAAGGTAAAGGACTTAAATCTCATCTAACCTTATCATCATCCACAAAGAAACAAGAAACTAGAAAAAACCAGATCCTAAGCATGTTCCAACAGTGTCTGATCCTAAAAATTTATTGAGAAAATCTAAAAATACTTTAGAACAATCCTCTTCTTCAAAAGATAAATCTTCTTCTACAAGTGCTCAAGGACAGTCTTCTAAACCTGTTAATAACCCTCCAATTGTATAAATTGTACCTAGAATTGAAACAAAGCCTATTTTTCAACCTTCAGTTGTATCATTTCCTTCAACTATCTTTGAATTGAATTTAGAGAAATGGAAATTATTTTTTGATCTAGTTGGAGAAGAACAAACAAACACCTTATCTATAGCTGGAGCTTTGATCCAGATTATTTTCGACACGAAATGAGAGCGGAGATATAATAAAGAAATGCACAGAGATATCACAAATATTAAATAAGATAACATAAATGTATCAGAGATGCAAACATTAACACATATATACAGTAATACACGATTTCTATTAATGAAATAAATGTACTGAGACTGTAAAAATATAGAGTGAAAGACTCGCTAGAATGGTGGCAACTTATCTCTGAGAAGAGATGTGACGGCTACTCGCATTCACCAGAAGATGATTACAATGAGACTCTGAAGTCATTTTTACAATAAACAGGAATTCCAAAAACCCTAGACATCCAAAAACCTAACCCTGGGAGGTGAAGCGCCAAAAGTCATGTGGGCCCCGTTTGGGTAAGTTAGTACATCAACTTCCCGGGGTCGTAACTTTTGCATACGATCTCTGTTTTAGGCGTATGATAGCTCATTGGAAAGGTATCATCGAGGAGATTCATTTTGGGGGATCAATAATGAATTTGTATATCATTGAGAACCTCTATCTAAAAAAACCTTCATTTAGGCCCTTAGAATGGCCCCGAAAGTTAAAACTTGCTAAAAATAGTAAATTGCCAAAATTGTTGAAAAACTATTTTGAGCCAGTTGGAAAAGGTGGGTGGCCATTGATATTCACTTGGATCAATCCTCCATCCTTAGGAAGTAATGGTCTCCATTCCATTGAGTTCTCGTGGGAGAGGGAAAAGCGTTTGCTAGATCTGCATCTTGGTGAGCTACTTGTATTGTTGGAGACGTCATGCTGCTTAGTTTGTGGAAGTCTGTCATGAACCTGTTAAAGATGAGGTTGTTCAAAAAGTCAAGCTACATGAGAGGAAGGTGCACAGAAGGAATCTTTGTTCTTTGCTACAAACTTGTCGACCTGCTTCTGTTGGATAGAAGGTGCAGGGGGCGAGGCTGTAGTGGTTGCAGTGTCTTTCTGTTCCCCTTTTGAATAGATTGTGAAGAAGCCGAATTTTGCAGTATGAGATACTACCTTGCAACACTTTTTAGGTGGAAAAATAGTTGGAACTACCTCTGGTATTCTGTAGAGATGAGCCCCCAAAGTAACAATGACACTATGGGGTCGAGACTCATAAACAAC
>JASDQU011404446.1:46360-69017 GCA_032191745.1 Picea mariana
TCAAGCAACAGATTGATAGGATCATCTGCTCCATCGTTTTTATTTTCTTCTGCCATTGAGGGTTTCTTGGGTGTGCGAGAGCGATTGTCTTCAAGAGAGACAAGCTCGAGACCCAACTTTGTTATAACCCTAATTTGCACCAGACATGCTTCCCTGGAATCAAGCCATCTCAGATTCCTTCTTTACCAAAGCACTGCTAAAAAACTCTTCTTAAAAACACTTTTTATAAATGCCCATGCACCCTGCTCTATTATTGCATGGGTGTACACACTCGCTGACCCAAAACAACCCGCGTGTACCTACAAAAGCACGAAAAAAGGAAAGTTGTCGATGGAACACATAGCTTTGGGTGAGTTAACTAAACCTTCTGGCCATGCATGGCCGAGTGTTCGTCCAAATACCTAGCTTCTTCTAACCTATAAAAGAAGGGTTAGGGCTCCCATTTGGAGAAGGAGAATCATAGTAAAGAAACTATACCCAATTTTGCATTCCCTTTGTCCCAACCCTTTAGCCTTCCTTATGCAAAGAGAAAGATAGAGAAAAGAAGTTGGAGGACAGTTGAAGAGGATCCCAGGACCAGGTTCGTGGAGCATCGGTCAGATTCATCATTATAAGTTGATTTGTTGAAGTTAATAATAAAGAAATACTTTTCCCATCCCACCATATGAGGTTTTTATGGTTTATTGCATACTTGTTTATTGAATCTCTAACCCATTAATCTATATATCAAATGCAGGTCAGCCTTGGGAGGAGAGTTACAATAAAAAAGCGATCAAGCGTGAGGAAGGATGTACATCAAACTCCTATAATAAGGTATGCTCACTTGATCTTCTTAACTATGTATTTGCTTAAGAATAATGGGGATTAGGTCTCGGACGGTGGTAGAGAGTAGAAATCTTTAGGTCTTTTCTGCATGCATAATTTAACCCTAAGTGCTAGTCCGTAGAGGGATTTCCCACTCACAACAGAATTGGTGACCATACTGGGGAGATCTCTAGGGTTCCTGGGGATATTTTTGGGTATTTTTAAGAACTAGTTTCATTTTCTTGTTTTTAAAGTTTCTGCAAAAGTCTGAGCTAACAAAGATTTTGGTCTTCCATACCAGTTATCTTTGTTTCTTTGCTTGACTGTAATTTTTTTTTTTCCAAGACCCATAGAGGTACACATGGCCTATATAAGGTCTACACGTGTGTACCTGCGCCCTGCATTCTCACAGCCCGTGTGTACATGCTAGCTGAGGAGGTGACAGTCGCATGTATGATTCCATAAAATTTCTTTTAAAGAGACAATCATCCTCTCCGCTGTCATAATTTGTCCTTCTCAGGGGTTTTCTGGAACTCTTTCTAGTCTTTGTTGTTTGCAGTCTATAGCTTAGGTTTCACCTCAGATTGGTTTGTTCTATGAAGTTTTCCTTGAATTGTTTTCTTTTTCTATTTAACGTAAGTGTCTGAGTCTTCAAGAGATTATGGTTCTCAGTACCAGTAGTCTCTGCCTAGGCTGGCTTGCTTGGATTTTTATTTGTTTCAGAGTTTCAGATATACACATGGCCTATATAAGGCCAGCATGCATGTACACGCTCTCTGAATTTACACAACTCGTGTGCACACGCTTGTTGTCGAACTGTCAAAAGTGTGCCCGTGGACAAAATTTTTGTTGAAGGTAAGGAAGTCATCCTTTCTTTTGACAAGAATTATACCTCTCAGGTTTTGTTCTCTGTCATAGTGGTCAGTGACTTAGGTTTGATCACAACAATGACTTTCTTTTTTCACTTAGAAGTTTTCCTCAAAAATTTTCTGTTATAGGGTTTTTAGACAAGTGTGAGAGTCCAATTTTAATTTTCTTTTGTGTGATTTTTTAAAGTGACTATTTGTGATCTGCGCTTAGGCCAGAAAGTTTTCTTGGTTTTGACTTGTTGATGTTTTTCCTTTTTTCTTTGAGAGCATTCAAATAAAAAAAAAATCTTTTATTTCTTTGTTGGTTAAAAAGTGTTGTTTTGCATTATTAACCAGGGAAAGGTATTTTCTTTCATAAGTTCTTGAAAGTTTACTTAGATCATAAGTAGCTCGTAGTTGAGTGGAATCCTACTTTGAGTTTGTTGTTCAAAGATCTTAGAAAAAAATTTAAGTTTGAAAAGTTGTTTAAGAGTTAAGTGAAGTAAAGGTTTTTGTTTCCAACTTTCTGTTTATTTTTCTTTCATCTTTCAAACATCACTAGTTTCACTTTCATAACCTTTGACTTAATACAAGACATAAAAATTAATGCTAAATCTAAAATTCATTAGACTTTTTATGTTTGTAGGGTCAACCAACTAGTTTAGGGTTATAGCCTTGAATTAGGTGGGAGAGGAAACTCTTCAAGGCCATTAAAATCAAACATTCAAGTCTGAGTTAGGGAGTGTTAAAGTCCAGTATCATGAAATTTATTCGGGACCCCCCTCTAACACAGGGGATAAACACGAGGTCACATGAGGGAAGGTAGCAGAGATAACCCCTCCAAAGCTGGACCAATCGTAGTGAATAACACATATAGAGGGCTTGTCTTGGGATTCCATCGATTGCATTTTCCATGGAGCTTTGTGGGTCTCGAATCCATTCAAGGTCCTCAGTTGTCTTCTAGAACACTTGCTTTCGATACCCTTGATAGGTTTCGGGCTCGATACCCTTCTCATTGTGGGCTAACCGACTTTCGACTGTACCCGCCTTGTGACTATTCGCGCACTGGCAACCTAGTTGCCTATCTTTTTAGGGACATACATAGGTGACTGTGGGGGTATACTGCAGTACCTAGGACAGACATCGGGCCATCCTTTGCAGAGTATACCTGGAGGGTGCTTCCATGTTTGAGTTTCACTTGCACCGGTAAGTTTCTCTAGTTTTGGTTGTTGTAACTGTTCTTCCAATTAGTTTAGTGTTTGCTTGTTTTATCTTGTAGGGGATTTTTAGTGTGTGTTGTTTTTTGAATGAATAGACATCTCTAGAGTGTCTTTGATCTTCTCACACGCTAGAGTATCATGAGCTTCTCCGGTCATGAAGGATTTAGGGCCTATCACCAATTACACTAGAGCCACCCCCTCCATCACTAAAGCGAAAACTAGCCCAACAAGGGTCTTTTGAAGTGACTGGGTCATAAGAAATTGTGCCCGACTAACATCTGGAGGAAACGACTATTTTATAATTTGGAGTGAAAGCTCATGGTCCACCTAAAACTCCAACCACTGATATTTTGGCATCCATCATCGTACTGATTCACCCTTACGAGTGACAGACAATGTCGCATGTAGCAGTGGAAACAAATGTTGTCACTCCCTCTAGGAATTCTTCAATTCCCACTACGGTTTTCACCACAAGAGAGTTTCCACTTCCTAACCCACCGTCACTAGTCCAAGCCACCATGGTCTCGATTGCCTCTACCTCGCACAGTGGTTTGATCCCCTCTATGATGGCAACCACAACCCATTTCCCACCAAGTGCGACAGGCCCTTCGTTCTCATACGAGATACCTAGCTCAGGTACAAGTCCTGTACTTTCCTAATCCACTTCACAGAATTTAGGTCTGGGGGTAGGGAGCTCTAACGCTCCTCTACAAGGTCACATGGGGGGCACTTCAGCTCCTTTTAACGCTTTCCCTTATGGGGGAGGTCATATACCTCCTTCATCCCCTTCGCTTGGTGGAACACATCAACAATCTGCCGGGCCACCTGCACACCATAGTTTATTTGGAGCAGGGAGTCAAAGACCACCTTTGCATAATATGTCAGTAGGTTCGCACTATTTTCTTTGCTCGGTGTGTTTGGTAACAACGCCTTCTTGTTAGCTTCTTTCCCGACTGGGGCCAACCTCGATTTCAGACAAGCTATTCCTATGCAGGGTATTATTCCTGCACAGGGGGCAAACCCAGGAACTTCTTCTGCATCAGGGCCTTGGAATTCTTGGCAGGGATCCATTCCTTCATGAGGAATGCCAATCTGGGGCAATTCTTTCCATATTCAGTGGAACCCTGGACAAGGTACTATGTCTATCCCCATGGGATCGACATGGGGCAACCCTTCCCAAAGTCCTCTGAATGTAATGCACGCCCATCTATCTATGTCCTCTTTTGGGAATCAGTTGATGATGTCTCCTCACATGAAGAATCCATATGCTAGTCATGGCCATGGTTTTTACCATAACCCAGGCCAGCAACCAAACTTTTTCTGGCAACCTGGTGCCAGTCAAACTCCAGGTCCCTTTTTCCCAGGTTATCACCAATAACCCAAACTACCTTTCCTAGCAACCTTGCATTTGCCAGACTTGACAAGGTTGTTGAATGACCTTATCTATCACGATCCACGTTGGCCCCCTATGCTGACGAAGTTGCCTTCAGACATACCAAAGTTTGAAGCTAAGCCGAACGAAGATCCAGGTGATCATGTGACTACCTTCCACCTTTGGTGCTCATCTAACTCGTTGAAAGACGACTCCATTCAGTTGCGATTGTTTCAACATACTCTCATTGGGAGTGCCACGAAATGGTACATTGAGCTCGACCACTCAAGATACTCTTCCTTCGGCGAATTGGCAATGGCCTTCCTAAACCATTTCCAATTACCTGTGAGATACGACGCTGGCACAAAATTGCTGGCCAATTTCGCAAAGACAAAAGTGGACCATATCTCTGATCACATTCGAGAATGAAGATGTCAGAAGAGTTTAATTAAGGTACCCATCCCACCAACATTCTTGCTCGAGTGGTTCCTTAAGTCTTTGGTCCCACGGTTATCCAAAGATGTCGCAACATCAGGAGTGTTTTCCGAAGAAGACGCCATCATGAGAGCTCAACATCTTGAGCTCATCTATTCTCAGTCTGGTTTATTATACGAGATCTTGCCAGATGCGCCATGATCAATACTTGATAAAACCAGACAGAGAGCTGGACCACATGTCGATGGTATTGTTGGTTCAGCACAAACAAAGCCCGCTAAGCAACTGATGAAGCAGTTGCAACAATTGTCTATACAACACATAGCGTCCAACCAACCTACCATTTTGGATGCTCCCCCTACTAAAACATCGGATGTACACACAATGCAATCAACAAATCCAAAGGCCACCCAGCAGCCTGAAGGAAAGAAAAAACAACGAAAGAAGGGTAAGGGGGATAAGAAACCCACTGATAATGTTGGCGGGGTAAACACTGAGAAATGGAAGGTGAGGTATCCATGCAACCTGTGAGTGGAAGACCACCCAACCCACCTATGTCCCCGGCTAACAGAGGCCCAAAAGTTTGTGACACATCAATAGCCTGTTGTGTTAACCAATCCATTTCAGCATGGGCAAAACCTAACCCAAACCTCTCCAAGCGCGGAAGGGGGCAGTCAAGGACCCTCTCCATCTTTGAACAATCCTGTATCCATGAATTTATATATGATGAAGGGTGATGCTTTCATATCGACTAGAGCGCATGAATGCAGTAAACCAAGCACTTCTGAGAAGGGCAAAGAAGCCGAACTCCCATCTCTTCCTCTACATATTGAGAAGACCTTGGGCGAAACAATGACATGCATCCCAAAAGGCACGTTCAAAAAAGCTTCTCACAATCCAAATGCAAGGGATGCCTAGAACTATTCTATAGTGGAGGATTTGTCTCAAACCCCTTTTGCAATGTCCACTTTGGAGGTCTTCCAAAGCTTCCCTTCTCAGAGGAAAGATTTGTTAATTTCTTTAGGATCTACAGAGACTTGTAATTTGGGTACCATCATGCTAGATACAACCGACTTAAAACCTTGTTTGCCTTACCTTGTATCATTTCAAATAGTAGTGGCTCACCCCATGAAAACTTTTACTCAAAATATTTTCCACACAGTGGTTGATGAGGGTGCCTCGACATGCATTATGTCGTTGGCATGTTGGAAGGCCATTGGCTAGCCTGTTTTGTCTCTATCGCCTACTCTTCTCACTGCTTTCGGCAGTCGTTCGTTCTGACCACATGGTATCATTCCCTCTTTTCTCATGCAATTGGGAGGGAAGACTGTGTGCATTGAGGTAGAAGTAGTCGATGCGTCCCTCGACTACATTCTCTTATTAGGAAGGATTTGGACTTATGCCATGCAAGCAGTGGTTTCTATAGTTTTCTGGGTCTTGTTGTTTCCACATGAAGACCGGATTGTAACCATTGATCAATTGTCTTTCTCCAGACCTGACCCTTCATTGGGGGTGTCCATGGTCCCGATGATCGATAATCCTCAACTAGGTGTAGTCAACGTAGGGGTTGGTTTGTGCCCATCTTTGATGGGTACCTTCGATTACCCTCCCCCTCAAGGTGATGTCAAGTTCATATCCAACCACCATAAGGTTGAGATTTTCCAAGTTTCGTCATTTCACACGACTTACTTCATCGATCCGTGGACACTTCCTTCCCCATCAGCCACGATGAAGGGGACAGGGCACCCGGGCATGTCCATGCCCTTGTCCGCAGCTGAAGTAGTGTACTCTTTAGTCCAGCAAGCTTCAGCCAACCCAGATCCAACTCCTACACAAGAGTTCGATCCACTTCTAGAGCCTATTTGGGCTCAAGGTTCTCTCGCTGAAACCGATTCATTAGACTTAGTCTTGCCCTCTGACGAAGAAATAATTGAAGCAATGACTAGTCCAGACAAACCATGGGATGATCTTCATCATAGATCATACTTTCTCCCAGAGTTAAGCAGAATCAAGGCTGGAGAATTCACCTTGACTATGACTAGAGATAGCTCTTGTCCTATTAATCCCTTAGCTACACACGAGGTCTATGCTGAGGGTAATATGGAAACCATCGCTAAAACCATACCGATCAATATCTCCAGAACCCCTGGCGTTGTGGAGAATGTTTTTGTTGGAGCTGACTGCTCCCCTGGAGAGATTCAAATCTACACAGATCTATTTAAAGAATTCTGTGACATTTTTGCTTGGTCTTATGAGGAAATGCCAAGCATCGATCCAAAAATAGTCGAACATGAAATCACAACTTATCTAGATGCCAAGCCTGTTCGATAGAAGCTTCGTCCAGTTAACCCTAGGAAAGCAGCAACCATTAAGGTTGAAGTTGAGAAACTGCTAAAAGCCGGTTTTATCTATCCTATCCATTTGACCCAATGGGTGTCAAACCCCGTGCTGGTCAATAAAAAACAAAGCACGATTCATGTATGTACAAACTTCTGTGATTTGAACAAGGCATGTCCCAAAGATAATTTTCCCACACCATTCATCGACCAGATAATTGATAAATGTGCAAGTTGCAAGGCCTTCTCTTTCATGGACAGTTTTTTGGGATAAAACCAAATACAAATCAAACCCTAAGACCAACACAAAACGACATTCATCTATCCATGGGGTACATTCACGTATCGTAATATGCCTTCTGGTCTAAAAAATGATGGAGTGACCTTTCAGCGAGCCATGTCTTTTTCTTTCCATGAACTCAAGCATATAATCGAGGCCTATTTAGATGATTTAGCATCTCACTCACACAAGAGAAGGGATCATCCCACACACCTCCGACTTATCTTTGAGCGTTGTCGCTACTTCCAAATTCGCTTGAATCCAAACAAGTGCAACTTTTGTGTAACATCAGGATGTTTGTTAGGTTTCATAGTATCAACAATAGGGATCATGATCGATCCTCTCAAGGTTGAGGCAATAATTCAGTTGCCTTGCCCATGCACAATCCTTCAACTTCAGAGTCTACAGGGCAAGGTGAACTTTTTAAGATGTTTCATCGCCAACTATGCCGAGATCACAAAGGGATTTATGCGCTTACTGAAGAAAGACATTCCTTTTCATTGGGACGATGTCGCCCAGCACTCTTTCAATGCGTTGAAACATGCCCTCACGACTGCCCCTCTGCTTCGGCC
Organism: Picea mariana; assembly: GCA_032191745.1. Lineage (NCBI taxonomy): Eukaryota > Viridiplantae > Streptophyta > Pinopsida > Pinales > Pinaceae > Picea > Picea mariana. The sequence continues at coordinate 54,228 of JASDQU011404446.1, forward strand.
ACCTAACTATAACAAAGATTTCTTATTATACTTGGTTGTAGCAGAGTCAACCATCGGCATGGTCTTAGTTCAGGAGGATGACCTGTTCTCAAAATATGTGATTTATTACCTGAGTCGAGGCCTCGTAGGACCGAAACTCAATTATTCTCATATCGAAAACCTTGCATTGGCAGCAATTCATGTTATTCAATGTTTTCGTCATAATGTTTTGTTTTGCAAGACCACCGTCATTTCTTTCGTGAGTCCATTCCAATACATGTTGACACAATGGGTAATAGGCAGAAAGATCAGTAGATGGATAGTCGTCCTCCAGGAGTTTGTCTTAGATTTTGTTTCAGTGAAATCCAAAAAGTCATTGGTCTTCGCAGAACTTATTTCAGAACTTCCGGTTGAGTCAGGTGATTTTTTGCTTGAAGAGTCGCCTATCAGAGGAGATATGATTTTGATCACCTCTTCGGATCCATGGTACGGAGATATACTTATCTATCTCCAGACTTTGAAGTGCCCCACCTCTACTTCTCGTGATGAGTGTCGACGCATACACCATCAGGATAAGAATTATGTCATACTCGATGATACATTGTATCGGAGAGGTGTAGACTGCATCCTACACCGATGTCTCACTCACGAAGAAGTAGTTATCGTGCTTAACGATTTCCATATCGGAGCCTCTAGCAGTCATTTTTCTGGGTTGGCAACAACCCAAAATATTATGCAAGCAGGTTACTTTTGGCTGACACTAATCAAAGATTGTATCGAATCGTTCAAGAAGTGCCACCCATGCCATATCTTCTCTTGGAAGATGAGGGCACATCCCACTCCCATGTTTCCTATCATCACAGTTGGTCCCTTCACCAAGTGGGGGATTGATTACACTACATGCAACCCTCCTTCATCAAGGGGGCACCGTTACATCAACGTAGCCATAGAATACTTCACTAAGTGGGTTGAAGCTATGCCAACATTTAAACATGATGGAGAGACTGCAACTCTCTTTTTATTCAACCAGATAATAGCCAGGTTTGGCATCCCGAGGGAGATTGTCACTGACCATAGTAGTCACTTTCAGAACCAGATGATGACCGAGTTAACGTCAAATCTTGGGTTATGGAAGGAACATTCATCACCCTACTACCCCCAAGCAAATGGTCAGGTGGAAGCTGTGAATAAATCCCTCAAGACCATCCTACAACGAACTATCAACTCAGCCAAGTCAAATTGGCATTTGATGTTATACTCGACATTATGGGCTTACCGAACATCTGTTAAGACTACAAACAGTTTCTCACATTTTCAACTCGTTTATGGGATGGAAGCAATCTTGCATATCGAATGTCAGATCCCATCCCTAAAGCTGGTAGTACAATTATTGCCAGACACTTCTCCACTTGAAGAGCGGTTATTATACCTTGAGCAGCTCAATGAGCAGCATCGTGATGTGACCCTGGCCAACGAGGCTCACAAACATAAATTCAAGTGTCAATATGATAGGTCCGTTCGTCCTCATATTTTCACTGAAGGTGGCCTTGTCCTGGTCTATGACCAAGATAAGGACCCCCTGGGGGCAGAAAAATTCAAACCCATGTGGTTCGGACCTTTCATCATAAAAGAGGTTCTAAAAAAGGGCGCTTATCGTTTGGTTGACTTTGAAGGGAATGCTTTGGCAGAGCCTAGAAATGGACTCTACCTCAAGAAGTATTACTCATAGGCAGGTCACCATGGGTAACGTTTTGTAACATATGTATAGTCTTTGTACTATTACTTTCTAGTTTCTTTTAGTGTTATGGATGTGTCATTTTTGATGTATCTTTCGTCACTATGGAAGATGTCAAGTGAATCTAAGGTGTTCATTGGGTATGCAGACGGTGCTAGCTGACACACTCGGAGGCTTGCCTTTGCAGCTTGGGTAATTTTTTCACCTCGAGGCCAGTTATTATCTTCTGGATGTGTATGCTTAGGTGACACCACAAATAATGTCGTTGAGTATAGTGCAGTTATTGAGTTTCTTCATGACGCCTTGTCATTTGGTATCTCTCATCTCCGAGTCTATCTCGATGCTCAGTTGGTTGTGTCTAAGTTAAATAGAGTCTACCATGTTCATGATCCGAATTTACACTGACGATTCCTTAGGGTACGTCTCTTAGAATGAAGCTTTGATTATATTACATATTTTCATGTTCCTAGGAGTTTAAACCAAATTAAAAATACTCTAGCTAATCAAATTTTAGATTGGCATCTTGCACACATATGAAAGGACATACACATAAACATGTAAATACATTTTTTGCAAAAAAGATCCATAAGCCACAAAAAGACATAAAAATCCATATATAACATCATAGTCACCAGAGTACATAGGTGGACACAAGGGCCTAAAGAATATGACCCATAACGAGTCACGGGGCTTATGCCCTCAAAAAATATATACAAGTAGTGCTCTCAGCACGTGAAAATTCTAACTAAGGTCAGGGCCTATGGGTCCTGTTGTACTAATCAACAACATTTTCCAAACACTGAAACAATCAAACCCACATCTGTGGTGCCCCCACTACACGAGGCTACATAGAAGGTGGCAGGTCCTCAATATCTTCCATAGGGACCGTGTGAGTGAGCGTAGTAAATTTCGGCTTGACTCGTCTCAACACCTTCTCAGCCTCCCTAGCTAGAAGATCTCCTGTTGCTGCTAGTCCCCCTATGGTGGCAGGTGTGGCCCCCGGCCAAGGATGACGCTTGTTCCTCGCATAGTCCACTGGTCGCACTGGTCCCACATTTTTGCACGACAAACACATATCCATCAAATACTTTGGTATAAAAAAAATGATATATAACAAAAACAACATAAAAATTACATATGTTTCACAAAAAAAACAAACAACAAAACAATGATGTAAACTTACCCATCTCTCCTCGCTCCTCACTAGGAGGTACTGGTATCTTAGGATCTCTTGAGAAATCAATCCTAGCATAGGGGTATTCCTCTATGACTGGGATCTATCGCGACAGCCAAGCAAAGAAATCGTCATCAAAGGACTCATTGGTCCTTCCACCACCCTGTCGTGGTAGTAACACTGCCCATCTACAAATTGCATGAAAAGAGGCCTAATGTCCTCGTACCACTATTTGAGGGCTGAAGCTTAGAACTCTTTCAAAGAAGAAATAACATAGAATGGTCCCAAACCCGAAGTTCCTCTGTGTCCGCGACTGACAATCTGTCAACTGCCTCTTCATACAATCTAACAATGTTGTGCTACATTCAAATATTTGTGCATTTAAGCACTGGACTGCACAGTTCATCTATGCATGAGACACCTGATGTAGAGTCGTAGAACCAGTAATATACCCAATAAGCAACAAAATTGCCTGCAACGATAATTCAATAATCTTGCTTATGGGCACTTGTGAGCTCGAGCGGTCTGTACCAGCCTCACAGTAAATTCCTATCAATTCCACTATGTTATGCGGCCCCAAAGGAAATGTCCAAAAGTTCACTGGTTCCCCTCTCCTGGAGGGGCCAGTCAAAAAATATATATCCTCTATTGTGGGCACCAGTGACTACCCCTCTAACATAAACGCCTCTGCATCCGGATGCCAATAATCAACCAAGGCATTTAGTAGCCTAGGTTGTGCCCGCATAAAAGGACATAAGAAGAACTTGAACAACCCACATTGCATCAAGGCAGCCACAGCATTGGGGTCTTCCCCAACCAACTCACTTACCTCCTCATGCTCTCTTTCTCTCCAGTGAACATACATCTTGCAAAACACCAAGGTTCAGGAGGGTTAACCCTTGTTTTTTAAACTTTTTTCATTCAATAAGGGGGTCCACGTGGGCTGCAATGTGACAGTCGCGTGTACACGTGTGTAGTGTTTACTCTTCCTGAATGTACACGCGGCCTGTCCTAAGACAGCTTGCGTTGACCTAGGGCCGACCTTTTGAAGGTCAATGCCCCCCCAAAACATGGAACCCAAAGAAAAAATAAAGATTTAAATTGCAAGATAAGAGAGTTTGTACTTACTTGGTCCAGACAGATGGTTGTTTCGTCCACTGCAACTCTTGGAATCACCACTTTTATCAAAAGGGTTTTTTTGGCTCTAGAGTCAATTTCCAAATCAGCAATGGTGATAATGAGTTGCCAGCTTCTATTTATAGACTTTTTGGCCTCTTTTTGTCACTTTTTTGGCCCCCCTTATCATTTTCTTTAAAACAAAAACCATTTAGTGTGATTCAGGAGTTGCATTGGAGGGGTATGATCGGGTATCGGGACATTTTTTTTGGATTTTTGGGTAACTTTTGACGGTCCATGGAAAAATTTCAGATGATCAACTTGAGCATGTAGGTTAGGTTTCTACCCTGACTTTTGTATCTCATTGTCTTTTTTCCTTTGCCATAGGATCGATCCCATCAGGTTGCGACATAGAACCATCATTGCTGCTTTAGAAGTGTCGCGAGTTGGTGTTAGAGCTTACTGGAACATGGATGCCCTAGGTAGATCCTGGTTGCATTATGGTGTCCATGCTATCTCTGATCACTATAGGCTTAGGAGTCCTTGTTGTTTTTCCTGATTATGAGTTTGAGCCTCATTTTCATGATTCTTTTTCACTCTTGACCTCAACCTCGGGACTCCCAAAAGACATAACGGGTCTTCTTTTAATCCCTTTTCAAACCCTCTAAACATGAAAAGATTGTCGATCGATCTTGTGGCCTTTCACGCTCATTAAACTAAAATTTGAAGTCATGTCTGTCTGGCGGTAGTTTACCCCTTTTTCGGTCCAAACAGTCAACTCTACAAACAAAGGTATACTCTATGGAACTTCATTTCTCTATAAGAGTACTCTCAGGTATCATTTTAACCCTTTTTCGGGCCCGAGGGACTAAATTTACGAAAAAGGAACCCCCACGGAATCCATAGTTAAGCTCTTTTCAGACTCCCTAAAATTGAAAAGATCGTCGAGTGACCTTATTCTTTCACATTCATTAAAATGGTCCAGAAGAACATTCCTGACGGAGTCCATAGTTAAGCCTTTTTCAAACTCCTTAAAAATGAAAAAATGGCCGAGTGATCTTGTCTTTATCACACTCATTAAAATGGTTTTGAATAGACGTATTGTTGGTGCTAGTTTACCCCTTTTGCGAACCAACTAGTCTACGTTCAAAAAAGGTACCCCAATGGAGTCTCCTTTTACGTTTTTTTAGACTCTCTAAATATGAAAAACCACCGAGCTTACCTTCTATGTGCTTGTTAAACTTACATCGAAGGACATTACCATTGTGTGTTTTGTCTACCACGTTTGCATACCTGCGTAATTGGTCTCAATGCCGGCTCCATGTTGCTCTCAACTGAACCATCTAAGGCATACCTTATACACAAACCTTGTAGCACTTTTCCTCTGCGTCTTAACAATTTTGGCCCCCGGAGGATTTTTCCCGAGTGTCATTGCTCTGAACATTAGTCTTGTCCTTGCACCTTGAACTTGTATGTTTGTAACACTCGTTCCTCCATTGTAACGTAACATTCTTTTATTTTTTTTCCAAAGACAAAAAAATCAAATATACCCCAAAAAGAGGAAGGGAAAAGTATTTTCTTTATTGGCAGCACAATAAGTCGCCCTTGGATAAAGCACATATGTCCGCTTGTTTGTCAAACTTTGGGATTTAATATGACCTTAGGAAGTTTTTCTCGCTACATAGAGTTGTGTCCTCCTCTGTTTGGTTATTCTTCCAAACATATGGAGAGTTTGTGTTGCCTCCTACCTCATAAACTTATGATTAATGCCATGTTGCCTGAGTCTCATCATTTGTCGTGTTGTTGTCCAAGGGAATTTTTTACCAAGCCTGATTCAGCCCCTCTACAGTTTGTCTCTTGCCCTCATACCCAACCATCCTGAATGTCCAATCAAATCTTTGTTCAAAATCAATGAATCCTTCAGTCTGATCATCAAGATTCTCTAGTCCATGATCGACGAGCTATCAAAGACCTCTGGGTAGTGAAGTTGTACACTCATATTACACTCCTACCTGAGTTTTGAAGATTTTGAAGTTGTTGCTTGAGCTCTGAAGACCTCATCTTCAACCATCAAGCCTTATCAACTTCTAAGAAGATGGATACTCTACATGTATATCTTTTTGATTTCGAGATGTAGCTCCGTTGTGTATTGTTCAGGGATACACTTTATATAGTTATATGACATGGATCTACAGTGTATTTGATTGGTAGCCATGAGTTTATTTTATCCCAAGCATGGGTATGCCCACCTCAGTGAGACAATTGTTATTTTTGCAGATGACGCCTCCTGATTTATGGTCCCTAGGCTCACTTGTTTGGCACATCAGTAAAGATTGGTAATGTATTTTGGCCATCAGATGCTCTTCTAACCTTACACATTAGGGGGCATCTGTTATAAACCTAATTTTCACTAGACATGCTTACCTGGCATCCGGCCATCTCAGATTCCTTCTTTGCCAAAGCACTATTGAACAAATCTTCTTAAAAACACTTTTTATAAAGTTCCACGCACCCTGCTCTATTACTGCACACGTGTACACGCTCGTTGACCCAAAACCACCTGTGTGTACCTACAAAAGCATGAAAAAAGGAAAGTTGTCGACGGAACACACAGCTTTGGGTGAGTTAACTAAACCTTCTGGCCATGTATGGCTGAGGGTTCACCCAAATACCTAGCTTCTTCTAACCTATAAAAGAAGTTTTAGGGGCCCCATTTGGAGAAGGAGAATCATAGTAAAGAAACTATACCCAATTGCGCATTCCCTTTGTCCCAACCCTTTAGCCTTCCTTGTGAAAAGAGAAATATAGAGCAAAGAAGTTGGAGGAAATTTTAAGAGGAGCTCAGGACCAGGTTCATGGAGTAGCGTTCGGCTTCATCATTGTAAGTTGATTTGTTGAAGTTAATAATAAAGAAATACTTTTCCCGTCCCTCCATATGAGGTTTTTATGGTTTATTGCATACTTGNCTAACCCATTAATATATATATATATATATCAAATGCATGTGGAGTTTGTTGTTTGTTCTGTGTGAATGCAGGTCAGCCTTGGGAGGAGAGCTGCAATCAAAAAGCAATCAAGCATGAGGAAGGATCTACATCAAATGCCCATAATAAGGTATGCTCACTTGATCTTCTTAACTATGTATTTGCTTAAGAATAATGGGGATTAGGTCTGGGATGATGGTAGAAAGTAGAAATATTTAGGTCTTTTCTACATGCATAATTTAACCCTAAGTGCTAGTCCGTAGAGGGATTTCCCACTCACAACTAAATTTATATACTCATACCTCATCGGGGACATGCACTGAAAAAAATGATCAAGAGCAGCCTGCTCTCATAGCACTGATCCGGATTATTTTCGGCACGAAATGCGAGTGGAGATATAATAAAGAAATGCACAAAGATATCGTAGATATTCAATAAGATAACATAAATGTATCAAATATGCAACCATAAACACATATATACAGTAATACACAATTTCTATTAATGAAAGAAATGTACAGAGAGTGAAAATACAGAGTGAAAGACTTGCTAGAAATGTGACAGCTTATCTCTGAGAAGAGATGTGACGGCTACTCGCATTCGCCAGAAGATGATTACAATGAGGCTCTGAAGGCCTTTTTACAATAAACAGGAATTCCAAAAACCCTAGACATCCAAAAACCTAACCCTAGGAGATGAAGCGCCAAAATTCATGTGGGTCCCATTTGGGTAAGTTAGTACATCAACTTCCCAGGGTCGTAACTTTTGCATACGATCTTCGTTTTAGGCATATGATAGCTCGTTGGAAAGGTATCGTTGAGGAGATTCATTTTGANCCTTCATTTAGGCCCTCAAAATGGCCCTGGAAGTTAAAACCTGCTAAAAATAGTAAATTGCCAAAATTGCCAGAAAACTGTTTTGAGCCAGTCAGAAAAGGTGGTTGGCCATCGATATCCACCTAGATCAAGATTTGAGGGATTTTCCCAAAGATACTAAAAGTGAACTTAATACACTTTTATCTTCATCACCCCAATCTAGTTCTTCTGAAGAGGTTAAACCACAATATTATTCCTTTGAAAATCCTTTGTTTCTGGAACCTTCATCTTATCCTTGTTTAGAAAGGAAACCTGTCATTTCATCATTTGAAGTTAAAAAATGCATATCAACTCAACTAATTTTTTTCTACCCAAGGAATTGTTTCTCTTTCTACATCACAAGTTCCAATAGTTCAAGAACCCATTGTGATAAGCATGGTTGTAAATAGGATGGATGCAATTGTTGTAGCTATATATGCACCATTAATTTTACCACAAGTATTGTATGACTTCCCACCTAATCATTATATGAATTATTTTCCAAGATTCAATGGAGAGGGAGAAGTCACTATTGAAGAGCATTTAACCTCTTTCTACAATTTTGCAAATAATTTTAATGTGGAGCATGCAGATGTTTGGATGAGACTTTTTGTGAAAATTTTATATGGAGAAGCGAGGAAATGGTTTAGGAGTCTACCTCCTAATTCTATTGCTGATATTGATTCACTAGATGATACCTTCTTGAGACACTGGGGAGATAAGAAAGATTACTTGTATTATATCATTGAATTTGGTGCTTTGTAAAGAAAACAAGGAGAATCTATATCCGATTTTACCAAAATATTCAATAAAATGTATAGCAAGATTCCATATGAAATCAAACCCATATAAACATCTGCCAAAATTACTTTTTCCAATGCCTTTGATGATGAGTTTTCTCTGTTGTTGAGAGAAATAAGGTATTTTACTCTAAGTTTGATGCAGGAAGCAACCATTGAAGTAGAATCCAATATAATAGCAGCAGAGAAATTGAAGTCAAGGAGTGACAGAGACAATAAAAAACTGAGAGAATAAATTCCTTCTTATTCTCATACAACATCTGACTCGAATATTTATGAAATGGCCAAACTGCGAAAAACCTTGACATCTGAAATGGCCAGGATGAAGATGAAAAAAAAACAACCTAGAAGGCCTACATATGAAGGAGGATACATAATCCCAGTCAGTTCATAAGGCCTAACAATGTTCCTCAAATCTTGCCCAGAGAAAGGAGAAATCAAGAAGATCAGAGGATTTTACCTCCTTTCCAAAATAATTAAGTGGAAGAAGTTGAGGAAATTGATGACATCGAGGAAGATTCCATAGTTGATTTAAATGATACAGAATTACCTCCCACTCATCTGAAACAGCAAGATTATGAGGATACTCTTATACTGAATCAGTTTGAGGAAGAAGATGTTGAAGATATTTCCCAGAAGGAACCTAAGAGAAAAAGGTATGATCTTAGGTCTAGATCAAATGGATAAAAAGTGGATATACCTATTCAAAACAAAAAGACAAATGCTCCAGTCAAATCAGGGTTCAGTAAAGAAGGTTCTAGGGTTAAAATTGATCAGCAACAAAAACAACCTGTTAAGGTTGGTACTACAGAGGTGAAGGAATCTAAGAAGAAAGTTCCTTCTTTCATTTTGGAAAATGAAATCAATAAATTAAAAATCCACATACCTCTGGTAGAATTGATGAAAACTAATCCTTTTAGAAAATTTGTCCTGAAAGCATTACAATCCCCTACTCATGTTACTTTTTCATATACCATAAATCTTGAATATGGAAATCCTTCTATAACTATTGGACCACATATTGAGGATAGATCTGATGCTTCTCCTCCTTTCTACATATCCTTGAACATTCATGAAAAAATATTGCATAATTTTTTAATGGATTCAGGAGATTCACACAAAGTCATGCCAAAGGTGGTAATGGATGAGTTAGGATTAGACATCACTAAGCCTTATCTAGACCTATATTCATTTGACTCCAGAAAGGTTAAATGTTTGGGAGTCATTAAATACATGGTTGTCACTTTATCTTAGTTACCTATGAAACGTGTGGTGTTGGATGTGATTTTGGCTGATATACCTCCTAAATTTTGGTTGTTGTTATCAATATCATGGGCTAAGAAAGTAGGAGGTACACTACAAATGGACCTCAGTTATGCTACTATACCTGTGTTTGGTGGAGAGCATCGAAGACTATACAGGGAATTCTGATTAGCATACTTGGTTACTGATCATGAAAATCCTAGAAATAATCCTATGTATGTTGTTGAAGACAAAATCGGTTCTTCAATCTTCCACATTGGTGACAAAATAGCTAAAACAATAGTCAGAAAAATCATACTTGCAATTGAAGAAAATATAAAAAAATCAGTCTAGAAAATGTTCTTTGATGGTTCTTGTTCCAAAGAAGGCTCTGGGGCTATGATTGTTTTTATTTATCCTTCTAAGGAATTCATTCCTGTGTCATATAAATTGGAATTTGATACAACCAACAATATCAGTGAATATGAAGCTCTTCTGCTGGGATTGAAAGCCGCTAAAAATATGGGTATTGAAAAAACTATTTATAAAACCAAACAACAAAGGTTAAAGAAGTATATAAATGAAGTGTGGGATTTTGTCGATATTTTGATCCAGGTGGATATCGGTGGCCACCCACCTTTTCCAACTGGCTCAAAACAATTTTCTGGCAAATTTGGCAATTTACTATTTTTAACAGTTTTTAACTTTCGGGGCCATTTTGAGGGCCCAAATAAAGGTTTTTCAAGATGAGGTTCTCAATGATAGCTGAAGGAATAATTGAGACCCAAAAATTAATCTCCTCTATGATACCTTTCCAACGAGCTATCATATGCCTAAAACGAAGATCGTATGCAAAAGTTACGACCCCGGGAAGTTGATGTACTAACTTACCCAAACGGGGCCCACATGCTTTTTGGCACTTCATCTCCTAGAGTTAGGTTTTTGGATGTCTAGGACTTTTGGCATTTCTTTTTATTGTAAAAATGCCTTCAGAGCCTCATTGTAATCATTTTCTTGCGAATGCGAGTAGCCATCACATCTCTTCTCAGAGATAAGCTGCCACCATTCTATCGAGTCTTTCACTCTGTATTTTACAGCCTCTGTGCATTTATTTCATTAATAGAAATCGTGTATTATGGTATATCTGTGTTTATGGGCATCTCTAATATATTTCTATTATATTATTGAATATCTACGATATCTCTGTGCATTTCTTTATTATATCTCCGATCTCATTTCGTGCCGAAAATAATCCGGATCATAATTTGTTTTTGTCCTTCAACATCACTTTTATAAACAAAAACTTGAATCAACATGAATATTCTCTAGCATTGGTAGCTAGTAATTTGAGAACTCCAATATTTCCCAATTTAAGATTTGAAATTGAGGTAAGACACATACCTTCTATACCATATAACATAAAAAATTAGCTAATATTTAAAGATGATCAAGAGATTAAAAGGGTTTTGGAGGCCATTTATTAGTTTTCTACTATATCAATAGACCAGGATAATGAAAATGATGATGCGGGAGTTCATGCTGCTAATATCCTTCAAGACAATATCGTTGGTCATAAAATCATTGAATTAAAAAAAAATCATTTGCCAAAGGGTCTTTTTCCTCTTGAGAGACTATTTGATCACAATTATGTGTCCCAGAAGCCTTTCATCCAAACAGAATAAGTTTAAGTGATAGAATGTGATATTAGTCTCGACTCAAATCCTAGAATGGTGAAATTATCTAGGAAATTGCCAGAAAAAAAGAGAAACATGTATGTCAATTTGATGAAATAGTTTTCAGATGTTTTTTATTCGTCTGATGAAGACCTTAATGTTTTTGATACAAAAATCATGAAACATAAGATTCCTTTGAAGCATGGATCCAAATCGTTTAAGTAGAAAACAAGATAGTTTAATCCATTTCTTTTGCCTATAATTGAAAAAGAACGAAAAAGATTTTTGAATTTCACAATTATAGTGCCTTTGAGATACTTAGAATGGGTGGAAAATTTAGTACCTTTCAGGAAAAAGAATGGGGAGATTAGGCTTTGTGTAGACTTAAAAAATCTGAACAAATGTTCTCTGAAGGACAATTATCCATTACCTAAAATGGATCATATTCTACAAAGAGTGGTAGGGGCCCAAAGAATCTCCATGCTTGATGGCTCTTCTGGATATAATCAGATATCAATGATGGAAGAAGATAAGAGGAAAATTGATTTTATAACTTCCTAGGGCACATTCATGTATGAAAAAATTCCTTTTGGACTCATGATTGCAGGAGAAACATTTCAGAGAACCATGGACATCACATTCATTGGTGAGAAAGATAAATTCATGGTTATTTTTCTTGATGACATTATTGTTTTCTCAAACTCACATGATGAGCACTTACAACATCTTAAGCAGACTTTTGAAAAATGAAGAAGGTATGAAATATCACTAAACCCTAAGAAGTCTCATTTTTCTATGGAAGAAGGTAAACTTTTGGGGCATGTTGTTTCTAAAAAAGGAGTTAAAATAGATCCAGAAAGGGTAAAGGCCATCCAAAGGATAGATATCCCAAGAAATAAAAATTCTATTCAGTCCTTCATAGGAAAAAACAATTTTTTAAGGAGATTCATACCTAACTTTGCATAAATAATCAAACTTATTACTGACATGTTGAAGAAAAGTGAAGAGATCAAATGGATACCTAAAGCAAAGGAATCATTTGAAAAGATTAAGCATGATTTAATAGAATCTCTCATTCTCATTAGTCTGGATTATTCTAAAGAGTTTCTGGTTTTTTCCTTTGCATCTAAAGACACTATAGTTGTTGTTCTATTACAAAGAAATAACCAAGGGTATGAACAACCTATCTCTTTATTCAACAAGACTCTTAGGGATTCTGAATTAAAATATGATATTATGGAGAAGCAGGTCTATCCTTTGGTGAAATCTTTAAAATCTTTTAGGGTGTATGTCCTACATTATGAAATTACTGCATATGTTCCAAAGAGTGCAGTTAAGGAAATTCTAGTCCAACCAGATTGTGAAGGAAAAAGGGGGAAATGGATAACTAAAATTATGGAATACAACTTAACCATAAATCCCACTAAGTTAATAAAGGGACAATGCCTTGCAAAATTGATGACAAAGTCAAATTGTAGAGAAATTGGGTTACATCATTTCTCCAACAAATCAATGAAATCAACATTTCAGGTTGAGGAAAGTGGTTCACAAGTGAGCAAGATATATTCTTCTTCACCATGGTATAAAGACATTATTTATTTTCTGCTAAATATTCAGTCTCCTCCTGATTTAGATAAATCCAAGTTCAGATCACTTAAATTGAAATTAGTGAAGTGTTGAATTATCAATCAAACCTTGTTTTGGAAAGATCCTAATGGAATTTTGTTGAGATGTGTTGATGAGGAAGAAGAAAAACAGATTTTCTTTGATTTACATCAGGGAGTTTTTGGGGGAAATCACCATTGGAAATCCACTGCTTTCAAAGTAATGAGAGCAGACTATTACTATCCTGTACTATTTTTTGATATATTTTCTTAGGTGAGAGCATGTGAACCATGTCAAAAGTTTGCACGAAAACAAAAAATTATGTCTCTACCTCTAAAACCCATCATTTCTCATGGACCTTTTCAATAGTGGGGCCTAGAATTCATTGGAGAAATCCATCCTTCATCTTTTGGAAAACAAAAATGGATACTCATAGCCACAGTGTTAAGCCCTAATATTGCTTCATTACCCCTTAATTGGGGCATATTATATTAGTAATTTTATTTTATTTATGTTGGCTTTAGGCTATTAGTTGTAATTATACCTCCTAGTCTCCTATATATACCAAGGAGACATTTTCATTTTAAATCATCTTGTACTTGAACATTTAAGTGGGGTAAAAGGAGGTTGCCCAGTCGAAGAGGCTTATTATCTGAAATTATCTCTTTTTCAAGGCGTTGAGTACTTTTTCTGAGGTTTTTCTATGCTATATTGATATTTGGTTCTTAACATATGGTATCAAAGCTCAAGGTCTTGGGGTTGTGCTGCTACATCTGATACACCGTGGAATTTTCGCTATAATTTTTTTTCTACAATGTTGACAAAGGAACGGCTTGGAGGATATTTAGTAGATGGATCAAGGTACGTTGGGATCAAAATTAAGCTCCCGAGGCCTTATACTTTCGGAGATACAGCCTATACAAGATAGGGTTCTCGAATCATCCTAAAATGAGTCATTGCGTAATTTTCACTATAAAAAAATTTCTGTAACGTTTTAGACCCTGAAATCCAGAGGCCATTTACATAAATTAGCAAGGTATCCATGGTAAAAATTTAAGCTTTTGGGTCATATTAAATTTGCAGATACACCTTGTGTAAGATAGGGTATTTGACTAGTCCTATTGACTAGTCTCAAGAAGGTGTTCCAGGTAAAACAATCATAACTTCTTGATAGAGTATCCAAATTGAGTGGGACTGGTTTCATTGGATCGTGGACAGTTTGTAGTATTTTGGGTGCAAGTTTCAGAATTTGATATCATTTATTTGTGCGGGGCATGCTATTCAAGTGAGATCTCCTGGAAAGGCCAAAAATCGGCAAGTTGTGAGGAAGTTACCATAAATTCCACTTGTCACATCCAATTTTGATCAGACCTATGGAATTACAGAGAAGAAATATCAGAGAACTACCTAAAAGAAAGTTTCATACCCAAAAGGGCCAAAACTTGGGAGATAGAACAGAATAAATATTGTCTAGAAGAACTGCCTCAAAATCAAGATTCAAAAGTGATACTTGGCCAACATGCCACCAAAAAAGGGACCTTCTACACCAAATAAGCCTCCAGAAAATCCTAATTGGACTCTTGATGAAGGTGAAGAAATGCGTAGGGACATAAATGAACTACAAAAGA